>SJYO01018169.1:40954026-41089608 GCA_006410555.1 Capra ibex | reverse complement strand
TTAATATATTATACTATACTATGTTATAATTAATATACAATTTATAATATATATTATTATATACTATATTATATTAATATATGTTATATTATTCATAAAATATAACGTGAACACACACATATATATATATACGTAAGAATTCATAAAATAGAATATGAAGTACGATAACACTCTAACAAATTAAAAGAAAAACATAGTAAGGTACAATCACATACCTTTGTATTTAATAAAAACTTACAATTAAAACATGGGACTTTAATTCGTTTATTCCTTTTGAGACGTCACCGGTGTCCTGACCTTTTCCAGTTAAAAGTAAGGTTAGGGTTTCTTTCCGATACGGTTTCTTATGAATTTGATGGTGTGTCAACGTGAGTAGAGTGTACGATTATTTCATTACAAGTTTTAAAAGGTTCGGTCCGAAGTCGTTATACACTTGGCACTTGAAGGTCTACAAGTTCCACCAAAATCTTTTTCGTCTTCTTGGTCTCTAGTTTAACGGTTGTAGACTACCTAGTAGTTTTTCCGTTCTCTCAATGTCCTTTTGTACATAAAGACGAAATAACTGATACGGTCTCGGAAACTGACACACCTAGTGTTAGTTGACACCTTTTAAACTTTCTCTATCCTTATGGTCTGGTCGACTGGACGGAGAACTCTTGGATATACGTCCAGTCCTTCGTTGTCAATCTTGACCTGTACCTTGTTGTCTGACCAAGGTTTATCCTTTTCCTCATGTAGTTCCGATATATGACAGAGGGACGAATAAATTGAATATACGTCACATGTAGTACTCTTTGCGACCAACCTTCTTCGTGTTCGACCTTAGTTCTAACGGTCCTCTTTATAGTTATTGGAGTGTATAAGGTGGTGGAAGTACTGTCTTTCACTTCTCCTTGATTTCTCGGAGAACTACTTTCACTTTCTCCTCTCACTTTTTCAACCGAATTTCCAGTTGTAAGTCTGTTAATTTCAGTAACATAGGTCCAAGGTAGTGAAGTACCGTTTATCTACCCCTTTGTCACCTTTGTGACCGACTGAAATAAAACCCCCAGAGGTTTTAGTGACGTCTACCACTAACGTCGGCACTTTAATTTTCTGAGAATGAGGAACCTTCCTTTCAATACTGGTGGGATCTGCCGTATAATTTTTCGTCTCTGTAAGGAAACAGTTGTTTCCAGGTAGATCAGTTCCGATACCAAAAAGGTCATCAGTACATACCTACACTCTAAACCTGAGATTTCTTTCAACTCGTGGTTTCTTAACTACGAAAACTTGACGTCACAACCTTTTCTGGGACTATTAGGAAACCTGACGTTCCTCTAGGTTGGTCAGGCAGGATTTCGTCTAGTCAGGACACACAAGTAACCTTTCTGACTACAACTTCGACTCTGAGGTTATGAAACTGGTGGACTACGCTTCTCGACTAAGTAAACTTTTTTGGAACTATGACCCTTTCTAACTCCGGTCCTACTCTTCCCCTACTGTCTCCTACTCTACCAACCAACCGTATTGGTTGAGTTGCTTATACTCAAACCCACTTGAGGTCCTCAACCACTACCTGTCCATCCGGACAGTTCGGCACCAAGTACCCTAACGTTTCTCAGTCTGGTGTTGACTCACTGACTTGACTTGACTTGACTTTAAAGAAATGATCAAGAAATAATCAAAAAATAAAGAAATAATCAAGATTGTCCACCCACACACACGTGCGTACGTGAACAAACCTAAGAAAATCCGAAAGATTTATATTCTGACACAATAGGACACTTCTCTGTGTCGGAGGAAAGGTTAAAACCACCCCAAAAAAACAGACACACAAACAAATGGATTAACGAGACCAATCCTGAAGGTCACGATACAATTTCTCTTCACCACTTTCATTTTTATGAACAGAATAAGGACTAGAATCACTTTTTGTAAATCAGAAGGTGGTGACTTATTCACACCAAAAATTTATAAACCAGAAATAATATAACTTCAATAAAGAAAGATAAAGATCAAATAACTTATATAAAACTGGTACTTTCCCTCAACTTAAAACAGTAAAAAACGTGTAATGAACTCTAATATTGTAAAATAAAGAAATAATATAATTATTTAACCATTATTTTGTAGTGAGAGTAATAAGACTTTTCGATAATTTCACTGTAACATACAACTAAAACGGTTCATTTGACTTCGTTTAACGTATGTTGACTAACGATACAACTACTAATTTTATTTAAATTTCGGGAAAAAACGACGATAAATTTATTTTTCTTTTGTTGAGTAGACTTGAAAAGTAATAGGTTAAATTTACTAAGTAGACTATTAATGACTGTTACTAAGTATTAAAAATGTCTTATTTCGGTTTAAAAGAAAATTATCGTAGGTCTATCGAATATGTTGGGAAACGATTACAATTGTGACAAGGAAAACGAAACTTATGTGTAAAGTCAACAGATGACAACTACTTAGAAGGTTCAGTCGGAAATTTTATCTCAAGTGTACGATATAGAAGATTCAACGTACTCGTGTAAGATGTGGTGACTTGGTAATTTGTAAAGAGGAATTATATCAAATTATACAGAAAGAAAAAGTGTTTCTTTACCACTAAAATTCTAATAGAAGTTGATGACCCAGTTCACTGACTGCACTTATAGACCCGAGAGTTATAGATAGATAACTTAGTTTACTTATTTATTGATTACTGGTCGATCTTAATAAAAAAAAGTTTGTAAAATTTTAGATTTAAAGGTTGATCCGTGAATACATAAAAACAAATATAACGTCAGAACATATAAATTTCGTAGATACCTTCGTCTGTCATAGAATTACAGATGTCACAGATCGTATGTAAAATTGACTTAGATTACATCTTCAAATATTAAAAATCAAATAAATAGGAAATTAGTACCTGGTAAAGGAGTAGATTGGTATCCGTTTATTCTATAAATTTCATACTTTACGAAATACTTTTATTTTACGATTTATACTTAATTAGAATTTTCTATAAGAAAACTTGGACAGTTTTGTTGTCGTTCATAAATTCCAGACGGCCATTGATTTCCCCGAAATCATAAATGACGTCATCGAAATCATAAGTCGTTGTTTTATGTTACCCTTCATCTTATTTGTATGTTTCACAGACTCCGACATATAAGTTTGAGTCTATTGTTTTTGATAACTTAAATTTACCCCTGGGTAAAGGGTCCACCGCGGTCACCATTCCTTGGGTAGACGGTTACGTCCTCTGTATTCTCTGTACCCCAACTACGGACCTAACCTTTCTAGAGGACCTCCTCCTTTAACGTTAGGTGAAATCATAAGAACGGATCTCTTAGGGTATCTGTTTCCTCGGACCGTCTGATGTCAGACACCCTAGAGTTTCTCAGTCTGTGTTGAAAATTTCACTGAAATCATAAGTTAAACATTTAGTAATCTTCTGAAACTTAAACCCCAGTTTGTCAAAGTCACACTAACTTTAGAGTTACACGTAAATACTTATTATTACCTAAGAATTAGGGGTTCATAAAGAACGACACTTTTTTGAAATTTATACATTTTATATCAGATTATATTAAGTTGTCAAGTTACTTTACTTATTTATTAACTATTTAATTGTACAAATCAAAAGTCCCAATCTCACTTTACAGACATTGAGGATCATAAGTTTGACGAACTAAGAAGGAGGTGGTGTTAAAGTTTACTAGGACAATAACAAGTAATAAAGTTTTTTTTAAACCGGTTTAATTCATTATATTAATACCGAATTCACATGTGTAGATTTTAATAATAGGTCTTTGGTTTCCATTAAAGGATATTACCAATAACTCTACACAAACATCGGACATGATACTGGTCTCGTCTATGAGTTAGTTTTAGACAAAGATTTACTTACTTATTTAATTACCTATTTAGACTTTATCTTGTCTCGATAAAAAATTTTAATACTTACTATAAATTAATCATTGGTTTTTATTATCTTCAACACCAATATAGACACTGTAGTTTTTAATTATAGATTAAAAGAAAAAAAATTAGCTTTTAACTTCGGATCCCTCTAATTTACTCCACAGAACTAATGTCACTCTAGTCTCTAAGTCCAGTAACTTTAAATTTAGATCACAAAGAGTTAGGGACATATTCACGCTTTTCACTTTCACTATTAACGAGTCAACACAGTCTGAGAAACGTTGGGGTACCTAACATCGGGTGGTCGGAGGAGACAGGTACCTTAAGAGGTCCGTTCTTATGACCTCACCCAACGATAAGGGAAGAGGTCCCCTCAGAAGGTATAGGTACCAAGTTTGGACCCCGAGGACGTGACGTCTGTCTAAGAAATGGTAGACTCGGTACTCCCTTTATAATTTACGACACAAGGAGGTCTGTCGAACAAGGCACAAAGTCTTTAGTGAGGACACAAGATGAGATCCACCGATACTAGTTCTTCTGTTCCTAAAGGAAAGGGAGGTGGAACTTCGGGTCAGATTCCTATGTCAAAGTGAAGTCACTCTCGTCCATCTTCAAAAGAGTAGTCTTTGTGCCGGGACACAACCTCTACGACATAAGATACGTCCGTGTCGACTTTCTTGGGTAGAGGGAAGGGGATGAGTCTTGACGTGTGCGTCTCTTCGTCGAGACAGAGTCCTCGTCGTTTGACTTCATGCTCCGTCGTTGACGAGGACGGGGACAGGATCGGGGGTGGGTAAGTGTCTCGTCTCACAGGTATGGTACTCCCCGTCCGACTCTTATGGTCCTCGATGGAGGACCGGGTCGTGATCGACCAGTGGGTACCCATAATGAGACCCTCTTCGGGACCCGACAGGCATCACGTGTCTAAGATGGACCACCCCTTCTGTCCGGGATTTCCGTTCCCCGAGGGGACTATATGAACTGCTCTAACTGGACTATATCTTGTGTCGAATTTGTTACAGTATGGACACTCGTCACAACTTTCTTACCTTTCGTAAGAGGTACAACCACCTCTCGTTAATTTTCCCATGATCTCAAGACCCAGTCCTTCTAGGGGACCTCTTCCTTCACCGTTGGGTGAGGTCATAGGAACGGACCTCTTAGGGTACCTGCCTCCTCGGACCACCCGGTATCAGGTACCCCAGCGTTTCTCAGTCTGTGCTGACTCGCTGAAGTGAAGTGAAGTCTCCGAGGTCCTTTCACTCTCGTTGTTCGTCCTATCATCTTGTAGGTCTATAAATTGTCTCTGTTAGTCGTTTCTGAGTCGGTACCTCGTGGGAGGGCTCTAATACAAGTTGGAGTTCAACCCCTTGAGTACATGGATGATCTGACTTGAACGAGTTCTTGTCCGTCTCTTTCTGTCCCCGGTTGGCTTTCGTAAGGGATTCGACACGTGTTTAGATCGTTTTTGTCGTCTTGGGAATGATCGTGATCCTACAATTCGTTTTGTAGACTGGTTTGTGAACAAGTTGTTATTCGATATAACTAAGTCTCCGTTAAAACTTCTTTGATCCAAATTTTTATTTTAATGTACGAAGGGACCCACAGGACTTCTGATCCGTACCGGTTCCCGTATAAGGAAGTCCTAGTAAGTCTCTCCCTTTTAGGTTCGATGTTCCGGACCGACTTACACCTGTTTTTTGTCTTTGTAAGACTTATCACTATTGTTGGATGAGGTCAGTGTGTTTATATAGGTTTCTTCCTCCCTATGTCACCAACGTTGTTACTAGGAATCTGGGAAACCGGTTATTCGGTTACTAAATGTAAGAGGGAAAGTTTATTTTGTTAAGTTGTATGGATGTAGATATACTCCGAGTGAATACACGAAGTGTTGTTCCACTTTTTAGATTTTAGAGTAGGTCCACCATGATATTCGTCAAGGTCCCTATTGTGGAGACTCAGTGTACGGTAAGAGAAATAGTTCAGAGTCCAAGAAGTTTCATTCTTTAAGAAGTATGTAAAACATTAGAGTCACATATACGAGACAATGTTTTTCGGTTTAAAAATTTTAACGTTCATTCTTTCTTTTAAGTTTATTTTATTTATTTTATTTCATAAATTACAATTAATGATTTGAAATTTAATAAGGATCATTTAATAAATTACAACTAACCGTCTGAAATAAATACCTGAAGGGACTATTAAGTTAACCATTTCTTAAGTGGACGTTACACACGCTGGGACCGACCTAAGGTCCCAACCCTTTTATCTCTATCCGATAGGTAAGGTCATAAGGACCCGAAGGAAACACCGAGTCGACCATTTCTTAGGTGGACGTTATACCTTCTGGACCCAAGTTAAGGACCTAATCCTTCTAAGGGGACGTCTTCCCTTTCTGATGGGTGAGGTCATAAGACCGGACCTCTGAAGGTTCTTGACACATCAGGTACTCCAGTGTTTCTCAACCGGTGTTGAGACAAATAAATAAATAAGAATTGATTAAATTATCATTTCCTTATCGAAATGAAATAGAGAGGTAGATAATTTGATAGTATGTAAGAAAATTTATACTCTTAGTGGTGTACTAAAGTACTCTTGAATACCTTCTTTAAAAGTGTAGAACCCAATACCCCCACAGGAAGACCGAATATGTACTGAGTCGAACTTCTCATACGATTGATCTTGTCGGAAAGAATGTCGGACGATTTGTACGTAGTATCCGAAGATACCACCGAGTCACCATTTCTAAGGCAGACGGTTACGTCTTCTGGACCCAAACGTGGGACCCAGTACTTCTATGGGAACTCTTCCTTTACCGTTGGACGAGGTCATCAGAACGACCCTTTAAGGTATCTGTCTCGTCGGACCGTCCGATGTCAAGTACCCCAACGTTTTTACAACCTATGTTGAATCGCTGATTTGTTGTTACTTTGTATCCGAATGTAACCGAAATTGGTGAATGCTTTTTTTTTTTTTTTTCGTAAATTTTTATTTTTACCTCATTGACACCAAGTCCGTGGGTTTTAACTTGACCCACTGGTTACATCTACGTCAAAGTCTAATTTAAGGACGTAGTGCTTCTTGGACGTAAAAGACTTGACGTACAATTTGAGTTCCTGTGGTAGTCGAAAAGAGTTTTGTTATAGCCGATTGTCGACGGTCGACGTTAGAATGTCAGAGTTTTAGAGGGACATATTGATACGTTAGTAAAACCTGGAGTTGGTTAGGAACGAATTGTTCGTGTCAATTAAGAACGGTCGAGGTTAATATTAAGAACCTTTTGTTGAGAATGTTGGTTGAGAATTGGAACGCCAAAAAGTAACATATTTGGAGGAGGTAATACATCAAACCGACTTGTGTTAAGTTCATGAAGGACTTAGAGAGGGGTCGATATCAGGAGTCAAACCGAGTTTATTTTGATAAAAGATAAGGTTAATATCTGACAAATAACTAATGAAGACAATTGTCGTCATATCACATCACAATTTCACTTAATATTTGGATAATAAATTAAGTTTGGAATTAGAAGAACCGATGATCTTTACATTTGTCCGTGTAATACAATTGAGACAGTGTTAGAAAGTGGTGATTTTAACTCTTTGATAAGACGGAATAAACCAAAAGTATAATTTGATGTACTGTATACTTTTTGTGAATTTTCTGATGAACCATATGTGATTTTTACGTGACAAAAAATCGGAAAAAAACTAACTGTGAAATGATACAACTTGCTTCTGTTACTTTATTATTAATGTAATTTAAGATTGGGACGGTGGATTTAAAACCGGGTCTTCATACTTATCTTCCGACTGTATAGATGTTCTAACTGACTTAGTTCTAAATTTATATTCCATAATCAAATAACATAACGACTTTCAATTATCGAAGTCTAAACTTACCACGAATGACTTTATTTGGTTTCACTTCCAATTTATACGTCCAAGTATAAGACACTGAGTATATTTGTATGTGTATAAAAATAGTTAACGAGGAATTCAACATTGACGAATAAAAACGAAAACTTATAAACGCGAAGGTTCGTTTAGATATTTTATTAGTTTGTAATACGTCTGGTTATTGAGTCCAACAGATCACGATAAAGTCCGTAAGTAAATTCAACGGAACTACGGTAAAGTGAAAGAATTGTTCGCATAGATAAATTTATACTTAAACAAGATATTTTAATTGTTGTAATTCTCAGATGTAGTTAGTACAATTTTTCAATCACTTTTACTTTATCTTATGACTAAAGTGTAGTCAAATATCTCATGTCATAATAGAACGTTGGTTTTTGAAAAACTAAATATATTTTTTGGGTTAGGTCAATCAGGTAACAGTTTTTAGATACGTTACCATTAAAGATTGTACTCCCAAAGAAAGTGTACAGTTTCTCTTCCACAAGGATTTCACTCTATAAGATTTCGTTCTATTTCTTTGTATGACGTCGGAAAGAAAAAAAGAAAAAATCTTGTATGTTCTCACGTAAACACACGACCTTTTACAATTAACCGAGAGAACCTTTTGTCGTGACCAAACATCCTAAACGGTAAAAGTACTACATAAAAGTGGGTGTCGTTGACTAAAGAAAGATGGTTGTCTCGGTGGCTTACTTCTCGACTCTTCTTTACACGTGGATAGAGAACATTCGTCGCCTGTCCTCGGTCGAGTTCCGTGTAAATTATGTCACTGAAAGTCTCTTACGGAAAGACCTTTCATAGATTTAAGTCCCAATCCTCATCACTTCGTTGACACGTCGACAAAGACCGATATGACATATGTATTATATAAACCGAATTACCTATAGTTCAGAAACAACTATAGGATTAGTGTCGTAGAAATAAATACACGTGTATACTGAAAATTCAAAGTTACTCTTACAAAAACCTAACTCAGAAAAACCTTCCACACGAGAATATTTTTTTCTTGGTATCGATTGTGTTATCAATAATTCGATCAGAGGTACCTTGTCTCCACGGTACCTCTTAGAGGTCTTCCTCTTTTACTCGAAAATAGAGAAAGTGAACACACAAAGTTCTAAAACAAGTTTTATTTGTTTATTCATTAGACAACGAATTTTTACTTTTTTCTGGTTGTATAAATTATCTCGTCTCTTAAACTTTAGTGTAAAGTTTAGGGTCGACTCAAAACAGTACACTGGTCTCTTCCTTTGCCGTTGAGTGAGATCATAAGAACGGACGTCTTAGGGTACCTGTCTCCTCGGACCGTCCAATGTATATCAGATACCCTAGTATTCTCATTCTGTTGATTCGTTGATTCGTGTGTGTGTGTGTGTGTGAGTAATGACTTCAGTACACACAGTACACTGGAGTAATGACTTCAGTAATGAGTTCACTACACTGGAGTCATTAATTTACACTGGAGAGACGTGTCGTTCACACTTCTAATATGTTTAACAATCGTTCTATAGGTGGTGAAAAGGTTGTTTACAATCAATGTTCAACAATGACGAGTACTACTGAAGGTTTACTAACGATTTGATAGTCAAAATGACAACACTATTACACATTGTTAACTATTTATCGAGATTAAACTAAACAAATTGACATATACTTATTAACCGGAAGAGACTACCGAGTCACCGAAAGGACCACCGAGTCTGTCATTTCGCAGACAGACGTCACGTCCTCTGGACCTAAAACAGGGACCTAACCCTTCTAGGGGACCTCTTCCTTTACCATTAGGTGAGGTCAAGAGAACGGACCTTTTAGGGTACCTACCTCCTCGGATCATGCGATGTCGGGCACCGCACAAGAAACCTTCCTTACTACGGTTTCGACTTTGAGGTCAAAAAACCGGTAGAGTACGTTTCTCAACTGAGCAACCTTTTCTGAGACTACGACCCTCCTAAACCCCCGTCCTCCTCTTCCCCTGCTGTCTCCTACTCTACCGACCTACAGTAGTGACTGAACTACCTGAACTCAAACTCACTTGAGGCCCTCAACCACTACCTGTCCCTCCGGACCACACGACTAAGTACCCCAGCGTTTCAACCTGTACTGACTCGCTGACTTGACTTTACTTGACTTGACTACCGAGTCACCACGTCTTAGGTGGATGGTTACGTCTTCTGTACCCAAGTCAGGGACCCAGTCCTTCTAAGGGACCTCTTCCCTTACCGTTGGGTGAGATCATAAGAACGGACCTCTTAGGGCACCTGTCTCCTCTGACCACCCGATACGAGGTACCCCAACGTTTCTAACCTGTACTGACTTACTGATTTGTGTCGTGTCGTACACACATAAATAAACAGACTTTTGTAACGACAACAACAAATCAGTGATTCAGCTCAGACAGAGAAACACTGGGGTACCTGTCATCGGGTGGTTCCGGGAGAAGGTACCCTAAGAAGTCAGTTCTTATGGCCTCACCCAACGATAAGGGAAGAGGACCCCTAGAAGGACTAAGTCCCCACCTTGGACGTAGAGGGTGAACCATCCGTCTACGAAATCAGGACTCGGTGGTCCCTTCGGGGAGACCTTTATAATATTGACAGGATTTGAAGAGAATCAAGAGGTGTTCCTTTGAAAAAGGGAGTCGGTTAAGATACAGGAGTATGATTGATTTTGTCTATCTTTAGAAGAATAGGATAGCAGGATCAAAAGAGAAATTCCAATCTAAGAAACAAAATCGTCACTTAAAGTTCCGGAAAGGACGAAAGACCAGATGAGACAAGTAGAGGAAGTTGAAGGTTCTAATGTAATAAAGAACATGTTATTAAAACAAGAGTTGGACAAAGTATTCAACTTTTCAAATAGTTTGGGACACAGTTTAGAAGGAAAATAATTAAGTCGTTATTTGGACGTCCCAAAATACTCACAATTTACTTAAGTACATACACTTTGTCTTGTCATGGACTGAATGTCTTTTCCGAATTATTTACGATCGACAATGATTATGTATGAATAGCTAAAATATAATACAAAACACAAGACACTTTCCATGATCACTATTTTGTTGATTGTGTTAACTAACGTTGACGAGGATTTTTCCTGACTATAAGATCTTAGGTTATTCCTCTTCATTTGTCTTTTACCAAATCTCTTACACATTATAATTTCTTCTGTCTCGAAACTTCTAATTCCATCTCAAGGACCTTCTTCCCCATACATTCGATAATAATCACTTATAATTCTTAAGGTGGGTACAGTGAGTATTTTATACGGGGTGTTTCCTTACATGGTCTAAAATTTTATAACAAGTCGTTATAAATTTTACTTACATTTAACTTTTTTGTAGATCAAGATAGAAAATGACATACGTATTCTTCTGAGTCTGAGTTTCTCCGATTTATTACATAGACACCAAAGTGTATTGTAAAGTCATCAATAATAACTGGTCAAATAATAACTTTATGTTCATATCAAGTTGGTAACTTTTGGTCTCGTTGACTTATTTTATAGAAAACCGAATTTTTTTGAACAATCATGATAACATAGGGACCAAAGAATGTTCCCCTTTGACGATTACTTACCTTACCTTTAGAACTAATTAGGTAAACTGTTTAAAAAAATCTTACGTTTGTCATACAATATCAAGTTTATAGTCTGTATTTATTTAGATGTTAGATGAAACAAAGATTGACGAACGTAAGTGTATCTTCCCCTGATTATTATTTGTGTATTACAATTCTTATCTATCATTCGGTCCATTATTCCCGGAACCTCTTTTTATTCCAACTATTCCCCTCTGTCTCTTACGGACTTATTCCGACAATAATGAAAAATTTATAATAATAGTGTCTTCTGGAGTTAAAATTTCCACTGTGTACTAGTCTCTAGACTTCCTCTACCCACTTGTTTGGTCCTTTGTCCAAAGGTCTGTCATCTTTCTAGTTCCTCTTCATGTAACATACATTTCCAGAAACGAATAAACACGCACAGACAATCAGTGAGTCAACACAGTCTGAGAAACTCTGGGAAACCTGACATCGAGCATTTCAAGAAGACAGGTACCTTATGACCTTACCTAATGGTAAAGGAAGAACTCCCCTAGAAGGACTAGTTCCCTAACTTGGGTACAGAGGGTGTGACGTCCGTTTAAGATATGGTAGACTCGGTGATCCCGTCGTTATTACATTGTCAGAGTATTATTATCAATAATTATAGACGTCACTTCACTTTGTTCTTTTCTCTCCTACTCTTGCTATTCATTTTCAAGACCATTCCGAAATCCATTTTCACGTCTCGAACTTCTACACACAGTCCTTAATTATATGGACTACCTGGGACCTTATATTTAACATCTTTTTCTTTTCGATTCCTGTATGATCTAAAACTCTATCTGATTAATATTTAGTCTTATACTGTGAAAGTTATACTTGATATCACTACATAGTCAAGTCAAGTCAAGTAAAGTCAAGTCAACGAATCAGCACAGACTGAGAAACGCTGGGATACTTAGCGTCGTGCGGTCCGGAGGGACAGGTAGTTGAGGGTCTCAAGTGAGTCTGAGTGTAGGTAGCTCAGTCACTACGGTAGGTCGGTGGAGTAGGAGACAACAGGGAAAGAGAAGGACGGGGATTAGAGAGGGTCCTAGTCCGAGACAAGGTTACTCAGTTAAGAAGAGTACTCCACCGGTTTCATGACCTCAAAGTCGAAATCGTAGAAAGGAAGGTTCCTTTAGGGTCCCGACTAGCAAAAGTCTTACCTGACCAACCTAGAGGAACGTCAGGTTCCCTGAGAGTTGTCAGAAGAGGTTGTGGTGTCAAGTTTTCGTAGTTAAGAAGTCGCGAGTCGAAAGAAGTGGCAGGTTGAGAGTGTAGGTATACACTGTTGACAATTTTGGTGTCGGAACTGATCTACCTGGAAACAACCGTTTCGTTACAGAGACGAAAAGTTATACGATAGACCCGACCAGTATTGAAAGGAGGTTCCTCATCCGCAAAAAATTAAAGTACCGACGTCAGTGGTAGACGTGACTAAAACCCCGGGTCTTTTTATTTTAGACTGTGAGAAAGGTGACAAAGGGGTGGATAAAGGGTACTTCACTACCCTGGTCTACGGTACTAGAAGCAAAAGACTTACAACTCGAAATTCGGTTGAAAAAGTGAGAGGAGAAAGTGAAAGTAGTTCTCTGAAAACTCAATGAGAAGTGAAAGACGGTATTCTCACCACAGTAGACGTATAGACTCCAATAACTATAAAGGAGGTCGTTAGAACTAAGGTCTAACACGAAGGTCGGGTCACAATGAGTACTACATGAGACGTACATTCAATTTATTCGTCTCACAGTTATATGTCGGGACTGCACGAAGAAAAAGATAAACCTTAGACAGACAACAAGGTACAGGTCAAGATTGACCACGAAGGACTGGACGTATATCCAAAGAGTTCTCCGTCCAGTCCACCAGACCATAAGGGTAGAGAGAGTTTTAAAAGGTGTCAAATAACACTAGGTGTGTCAGTTTCCGAAACCGTATCAGGTATTTCGTCTTTATCTATAAAAGGACCTTGAGAGAACGAAAAAGATACTAGGTCGTCTACAACCGTTAAACTAGAGACTAAGGAGACGGAAAAGATTTTGGTCGAACTTATAGACCTTCAAGTAACAAGTACATGACGACTTCAGACCGAACCTCTTAAAACTCGTAATGAAATGATCGCACACTTTACTCACGTTAACACGTCATCAAACTCGTAAGAAACCGTAACGGAAAGATACCCTAACCTTACTTTTGACTGGAAAAGGTCAGGATACCGATGACGACTCAAAGGGTTTAAACGACCGTATAACTCACGTCGTGAAAGTGCCGTAGTAGAAAGTCCTAAACTTTATCGAAGTGACCTTAAGGTAGTAGAGGAGATCGAAACAAGTATCACTAGGAAAGGTTCCGGGTGAACTGAAGTGTAAGGTCCTACAGACCGAGATCTACTCACTAGTGTAGTAGTACTAATAGGCCCAGCACTTCTAGAAAAAACATGTCAAGAAGGTACATAAAAACAGTGGAGAAGAATTATAGAAAACGAAGACAATCCAGGTATAGTAAAGACAGAAAATAAATCGGGTAGAAACGTACTTTACAAGGGAACCATAGAGATTAAAAGAACTTCTTTAGAGATCAGAAAGGGTAAGACAACAAAAGGAGATAAAGAAACGTGACTAGTGACCTCTTCCGAAAGAATAGAGAAGAACGATAAGAAACCTTGAGACGTAAGTTTACGAATATAGAAAGGAAAAAAGGAAACGAAAAGTGAAGAGAAGAAAAGTGTCGATAAACATACCGGAGGCCTCTTTCGGTAAAACGAAAAAACGTAAAGAAAAGGTACCCCTACCAGAATTAGGGACAGAGGACATGTCACAGTGTTTGGAGTAAGGTATCAAGTAGTCCGTGAGATAGATAGTCTAGATTCGGGAATTTAGATAAAGAGTGAAGGCGACATATTAGTATTCCCTAAACTAAATCCAGTATGGACTTACCGGATCACCAAAAAGGGTGAAAGAAGTTAAATTCAGACTTAAACCATTATTCCTCAAGTACTAGACTCGGTGTCAGTCGAGGACCAGAACAAAAACGAATGACATATCTCGAAGAGGTAGAAACCGACGTTTCTTATATTAGTTAGACTAAAGCCACACCTGGTAGACCACTACAGGTACACATCTCAGAAGAGAACACAACAACCTTCTCCCACAAACGATAATGGTCACGTAAAAGAACCGTTTTGAGGTAATCGGAAACGGGACGAAGTAAGGTGTAAGGTTCCGGTTTAAACGGACAATGAGGTCCACAAAGAACTGAAGGATGAAAACCTAAGGTCAGGGAATATGTCTGTATATACATATTACTAAGAGTCACTGGTTTGGTACTATTCTTCTAAGGTCTTCCTTTAATATTTTTTTTGGGAGAAAATGATTTATTTATTCGTAACGTAATTTGTATATCAGTAATAACTCGGTACTTAAAATTTTTATAAAATATGTTTAAACTTTCCAACGAAGGTTTAATATCAATAATGTTTTATATAAGTGACATAATATGTGGGAAGTTAGACAGAAGTGGGTTATCGAACATGGAGAGTGAAAGGTTTGGGATACAACGGGTGGGGGTAGGAGTGATGATTAGTGACTAAACAAGAGACATAGAACCTCAGACGAAGAAAAAAACAATATAAGTGATCAAACAAGGTAAAAATATAAGGTACATATTCACTATAGTATCTCATAAACAGAAAGACTGTATAAAGTGAATCGTATTATTGAAGATTCAGGTAAATACAACGACGTTTACCGTTTTAACATAACAAAACATACTGATTCTTCATAAGGTAACCCTGTATATATATATGTATATATATACATGTGGTGTAGAAGAAATATAAAAGTAGACAACGACCTGTGGATTCAACGAAGACATAGAACCGTTAAGAGATGTCACAACGATACTTGTAACCCCATTTTTGTCCATTACAAAATATAGTATACACGGGTATCGTCAAACTCAAATATTATAATTTTATTTTAGAGTGATATAGTCTTAACAAAATTGGATTTCTCTTTGTTGGTATATCATTTTATAATCTTATTAACTTGGATAAGAGAGTTGATATTTTGGGAGATTAAAAACTGTATATAATCTTTTTTTGGTGAGCGATCAGTCTAATTTCGGAAGTTGACACTAACTTATTTGTTTTGTTCTTTGTTTTTGTATTGTGTTCCTTGTTGTTTTCATTTATCTTTTAACATAACTCAATCATATAACTTAATTATCCTTGTTTTTATAAAAGATCAGATCTTCTGACTAAGAGTACGTTTTAAAATCTTATTTAAATCATAACCACAACTTACGACGACAACTTAATGAAGTTTCATAAAACCGAAACTATCACTCCTTATTGTTTTTAGTTGAAAAGTCCTTGAAATTTTACAAAATATAATTAAAAACACATAAATCCATCAAGACTATATACTCATAAGCTACTACTCAAAATATATAAACTACAGGCCTTCAATTAATTTTTCTATTAAAGTGAGGAAACCGTATAAACTAAACTTTTATTTCAAAGAAGTTAATGACTTATTTAGACTCTAAATCTTGAATATTCTCTTAAAACAAAAAAGATATACACCATACTAAGACAAATACGATTATTTTCTTTGACAGTAATTAATTGTAAAATTAGTGACATCCATAAAGACCATTAACGTACAAAAGTTACGACAGTATCAGAGAAGGTTTTTCTAAGGTTAAGTATTTATAAGTTAGTGAACTCAAGTAAAAGTAGTATTTCCGTAGTTAGGAATACAATAAATATCCTTTTCATTATATTAATGTCGATGACGAAGTTTTGGATTTACGGAAGTTAACGATAATAATCACGTACCTTCATACTGATCTATCGATTATATCCCCTCTTTTCCTATGTTTCTCTCGTTGTTTCATAATTTTATTTCATATCCAGTAAGATAGTCTGTCTTTTAAAAGTGAATTTAAAACATGTCTTTTAAGATTTATTTTTCTACTTATTAACCAGAGACTTAAATTAGTCTTATCAGTCAGTTTGTACAATAATAAGAAATGTTTTTAGGGATAAAGTCCCAGTGGAGAAACAATATTATCATTGATAGTTTCACCTCACAAAAAAACAAAACAAAACAAAACAAAAACAAAATTCTAATCGTTAAACGACCGGGAACTTTTCATCAAGGATTGAGTTCATGTTTTCTTTACGGGAGTCGATAAGAACTAGTCAACTGATCATACCTCAAGTCTTTACAAAGAAAAAAAAAAAAAGACTAATACAACACCGTATACCCTAATATCAAAGGACTGGTCCCTAACCTGGGTATAAGGTATTTAACCCTCCATCTTAGAATTGGTGACCTGGTGTGACCTCCTCAGGTTCTTTACGAAGAAAATTCAGCGATAAGGTCCACTGAGTTCAAGTCTACAGGTACATGTAAATAACTCTTTGATAATATATTCTTATTATTATTAATAAAAAAAAAACCGAAATTATTGAAGACTGTTTTGTGTAGAAGTTCAAACCATATTTTAACGAATATGGATCTAAAGTAAAAGTTGTGAATGAGGAACCTTCCTTTCAATACTGGTTGTATCTGTCGTATAATTCTTCGTCTCTGTAATGAAACAGTTGTTTCCAGGTAGATCAGTTCCGATACCAAAAAGGTCACCAGTACATACCTACACTCTCAACCTGATATCTCTTTCGACTCACGGCTTCTTAACTACTAAAACTTGACACCACAACCTCTTCTGAGAACTCTCAGGGAACTTGACGTTCCTCTAGGTTGGTCAGGTAGGATTTTCTTTAGTCAGGACCCACAAGTAACCTTCCTGACTACAACGTCGACTTTGAGGTTATGAAACCGGTGGACTACACTTCTCGACTGAGTAAACTTTTCTGGGACTAAGACCCTTTCTAACTTCCGTCCTTCCCCTCCCCTGCTGTCTCTTACTCTACCAACCTACCGTTGTGGCTGAGTTACCTGTACCCAAACCCATCTAAAGCCCTCAACCACTACCTGTCCCTCCGGACCACACAACGTCAAGTACCCCAGCGTTTCTCAGCCTGTACTGATTCGCTGACTTGACTTGACTTGACTCTAAAGTAAAAGTTTTGAGTATAAAACGAAGTCACTTCGACTAAAGAGATAGACCTGTATGTTATATTGTTGTTTTTTCTGTTTGACATACTACGCAGAAACGAAAGAGTCTAACATCAAAAAACAACAGATAAGGTCTACATTAATCTCTTAAGTATAATAACAATAATAAAATCAACGTTTGTGTAGTTAATAGAGAAACAACCATCATCATAGTTTCTTTTTTATATAGGTCTCACATTATTTTTATCATTTTTACCATAATAATACCCTTTTTCTCTGTAGACGGATCTTGACGTCGGTAAAAGTTTATATCGTTCCGGTTTCCACTAAATATTGGTTCCTCGTCCCACCCGTAGTCACCTACCTATTTATGACTCTCTTTCGTAGTCTCCACTTTTCCCTGAACCCAATGTCTTTTCCCTGAACCCAATGTGACTGACTTTGTCCTAAAAACGACTTCCGTCTTGTTCCACTTACCTGTAGTTCTAATCTCTCATTCTTTACACTAGTCTATACCTCTCACCCCTCAGAACGATTTGATTGAACCGTCCTAAAAATAATTTTAACCCACTACGTTTCTGCTTTGGTCTGTTTCTATCTCTTGATCAACTCTTAAGGTAAGTACCCTTGTACTAATTTCAAACGAGTTCCTTCCCTAGGACAGTCACTGTGTACCGAGGGTTAGTCTTAAATTAACAGTTCTGAAAGTTTACAATGAAATCTACGTTTTTTAGATTAAGAACGTCCCATAAAAGAATAAAGAGTTAAGAAAGTTCAGTAATCAAGGGAAAACACTAAAAAACCTCTTCGAAACACCTAAAACTTAATAAAATCGAAGAACATACAAGACTTTGTTCTGTATGTAAAAATACTGAATGAAGTTTATTTATAGTGAACTAAAAATTATGTTTACTTAAATTCAGTCAATTATTTATAATACGGTCAGTGAGACTTATCTCGTTTTGGACAGGAGTTTCGTCTGTAAACCGGTAACTCTAAAAGTTTAAACACTAACGTGTAGGATGTGATATAGAGGTCATTTTATCACGTAAAAAATGAAACTTAAATTGAGTATTTTACTATATAGGTCTACTTTATTATAACGGGAGGACGGGGAAGAATAAATCATAGAAATTAAAAAGAAAAGAAGACCTGACATACAAAACTTTCAACTCAGTGACACGAGTCCTGTGTGATTTCTTCACATTACAATGAGAGAGGACGTAAATCCCACCTCAGATGTATCACGTCTTAAGAAGGAATATAACCAGAAGACAAAGAATAAATAACTAAGTAAGGTAGTAAATAAATACAGTCGTACATAATTTCTTATAAAATATGAAACCCAATATTAGGTCATCGAGAAATGAAAGATGAATTTTACAAAGTGGAAACCGGAAACTCCTAAATAAACCGAGGAGACGGTGAAATTACATGAGAGTAAATTCAAACAGGTATCTAACTAACCAAACTTCATTAAGAAACGTAAGACCGTACTCTTCTATGAGGTCGGAGTAGAAGGTACAAAGAACGACGTCGAGATCTTCGTTAGTAAAGAGGTTCTCTAGAAGTAATAAAAATGACCTCTTACCATAATCTTTTGTTTTAGACTCGTGAATTATACGAGTAACCTGTTGTCTTTCTCTGGGGTTTCGTTAGGTCAACTACCTCAAAAGTCTGTACCTTAAATTTTGTTACAGAACGTGTCCCAAGTCTCTTCCGTTACCGTGGGGTGAGGTCATGAGAACGGACCTTTTAGGGTACCCACATCCTCGGACCATCCGACGTCAGGTACCCCAGTGCTTCTCAGTCTGTGCTGGCTTGCTAAAGTGAAAGTGAAAAGTGAAAGTACGTAACCTCTTCCTTTACCGTTGGGTGAGGTCACAAGAACGGACCTCTTAGGGTCCCTACCACCTCGGACTACCCGACGACAGATACCCCAGTGTGTCTCAGCCTGTGTTGACTTCACTGAATCATCGTCGTCGTCGTCGAACTTGTCCCAATCTCTATATATTCGTTACTTATTCTTTTATACCGGTTCTTGAGTTTTGATATCCCATACATGAATTCGAGACTTGTGAACCATCAATGGTTTTCAAATGTTGGTATTATGATTGTTAGTACACTTTGTACGATAATGAATTTACAACTTATGTGAGTTTGAACTGTAATCACTTACGTGAATTATAAAACTTCACAGACTGTACTATGAAGATTATGATATAAGTTTTGTTAAAAACCAAATATAACTAGTCAAGTCAAGTCAGTGAGTGAGCAAAGACAAACACTAGGGTACCTGACGTCGTTCGGTCCGGAGAGATAGGTAGTAGTTGGGGACCTCAAATGATTTTGAGTACAGGTAACTCAGTCACTACGGTAGGTTGGTAGAGTAGAAGATAGCAGGGGAAGAAGAGAGTGAAAGTTAGAAAGGGTCGTAATCCCAGGGTCGTAAAGTTAATCAGTCAAGAAACGTAGTCCACCAGTTTCATCCTATAACAGACTATAGGATACACTTTATCACTTGTGTAAATAACCCTTGGATGACACAACAATCTTAAATTGATTCAAGATTTACTTGTCAAGTAAGAATATGAATGATTTGCTGAAAACTTTGAAGTGTAGTGAAAATTGTCCTACATCGTGATTTTTCAGTTAAAAGAAGAACCTCATTCATACCTAAAATTTTGAACTTACTGTTTCCTCCGTTCTTATATGTTACCTCATTTCTGTTAGAGAAATTGTTCACCACGACCCTTTTGACCAGTTGGTGAACATTTTCTTACTTTGATCTAGTGAAAGATAGTGGCATGTGTTTTTATTTGAGTTTTACCTAATTTCTAGATTTACATTCTAGTCTTNACCTAAAATTTTGAACTTACTTTCACCCTCCGACCTGTCACATTCTTCAACCAAGGAATAATATTAAAAATTAAAGGACTACAGTAGTCGTTGAACCGATAAGTCTGTAGATAAATTAGGGAAATCTTGAAAAAAGACTAATAGACCCACGGTGTTTTAAATCGGATCTTTGAAATGAAACTTAGTAATACATTTAACGAAGTACTTTCTTATATTGGAATGCAGGAGGACTATCTTTGTCTTTAACTTTGTCCGTTTGGACTTAATTACTAAGGTAGGGACTTCTCAGAGTTCTCACTTGTCGAGTGTTCCCTACGAATACTTAAAATAAGAAAGGTGTAGATGGGAACTGAGAGTTGACTATGACTTATTCCCAACATGTTCTCATTAGAATAAGAAACAAGATCTGTTAAATTTTGTCCTTGTTGATAAAAAATACCTTTCTACTTTTTAATATTTATAATTGGATAATTCAATTCTTAATAGTTACTGTCCTTTTCCCTTATACCTAAAATAGTATATCACTTCATAGAATTAATTTTAACACATAAAGATGGTACCGTATGTTTTCTCTTTCATATAATAAATACTATCCGTTTAGACTTGGACATTACGGGTCAATATATTATTACTTTATATCACTCCATGTCCGAGGGAGTCACCAAGATACCATTTCTTAAGTGGACAGTCACGTCCTCTACACCCAAGTTAGGGACCCAACCCTTAAGAAGGGACGTCCTTCTTTACCGATGGGTGAGGTCATAAGTACGACGTCTTAGGGTACATTTCTCCTCGGACCACCCGATGTCAGAGACCCCAACGTTTCTCAGTCTATACTTACTTCACTGTCGTACGTACGTGTCACTCAATGTGTGAGAAGTGCCTCTTTAAAGTACCTTTAAAAACTTCTGGATATCCTATGAGTTTTGTGGACAACCTACAATCACCATTTTTTAATATAGACGACCCATTTCTAATATGAAGAATGATCCTTCTTTAAATCAAGTGTTAAAATCCAAACTATTACAAAAGGGAAAAAGAATAGAAAGGTTGATCCACCCGTAAAGACAATCCCGGATGAGTTCTCCGAGTTATCTCCGGGATTACTGTTTTTATAATGAAGTTCAATATCTTCCAATGTCTTTCCTAACTGATTTAGTGGTGTAGTAAAAGACGTATAAAATGAAAAGGGTTTTAGAAAATTATGGATAAAAACTCTTCTTCTCCTTAACAAAGATCTGGGTATGATTTTTTCCTTAGGTGTACGGACCAAAAGACCAAAATTGGTAGTCCTCATATATAGATAGATGTGTGTATATGTACGCATATATACACAACAACGACAACAAGTCACCGAGTCAACACAGACTGAGAAACACTGGGGTATCTGATGTCGTACGGTCCCAACGGACTGGAAGTGATAATAAGTCTTAAACGAGTATGACAACAGGTAACTCAGTTACTACGGTAGGTTGGTAAAGTGCGAGACAGTAGGAGAAGAGGAGAACGAGAGTTAGAAAGGTTCTTAGTCCCAGAAAAGGTCACTCAACCGAGAAACTTAGTCCACCGGCTTTATGAAGTCGTAGTCAGGAAGGTTACTTATAAATTCTGACTAAAGGAAATCCTAACTGACCAAATTAGAGGAACATTGGGTTCCGAGAGAGTTCTCAGAAGAGGTTGTGGTGTCAACTTTTTGTATTTAAGAAGACATGAGTTGGAAGAATTACCAGGTTGAGAGTATAGACATTTGCTGACGATCTTTTTGGTATCGAAACTGATATGTCTGGAAACAACCGTTACACTACAGAGACGAAAAATTATACGATAGATACAAGTAGTATTAAAAAGAAGGTTCCTCGTTCATAGAAAATTAAAGTAACGACGTTAGTGACAGACGTCACTAAAACCTCGAGTTCTTTTATTTCAGAGGGTGACAAAGGTAAAAAAAGGATAAACGGTACTGTACTACCCTGACCTACGGTACTAGAAGTAAAAAACTTACAACTCAAAATTCGGTCGAGAAAGGGGGAGTAGAAAGTGGGAGTAGTTCCCCGAGAAATCAATGAGAAATGAAAGAAGGTAATCCCACCACAGTAGACGTATAGACTCCAATAACTATAAAGAGGGACATATGAACTGAGGTCGAACACGAAGTAGGTCGGACCGTAAAATGTACTCCAAGAGACGTATACTCTATTTATTCGTCCCACTTTTATATGTCCGAACTACATGAGGAAAGGGTCAAAACTTGGTCAGGAAACAAGGAACAGGTAAAACTTGACAACGAAGAACTGAGTGACGTATGTCTAAAGAGTCCTCCGTCCATTCTACCGGGTCATAAGGGTAGAGAAAGTCTTAAAAGGTGTCAAACAACGATAGGTGTGTCAGTTTCTGAATTCACATCAGATACTTCGTCTTCATCTACAAAAAGACCTGAAGGAAACGAAAAAGATACCAGGTTACCTACAACCTTTAAACTAAATATAAAAAGATAAGTATCGATTTTTTAATCAACTAATAATTTAAACGTTACTCAGTGACAAATTTGTATGAATAACTCTCTTGTAAGAACGTAACTAGTTTCTTCTAAGTTATAAAAACGAAAATAAACGTGTCAGACACTAAGTTTTGTTACGACCTAAGAAAACAACATAAACCTCCGTGACATTAAGGTCCTGGAGAAGTTAATTATTACACAAACAGTTGAAGTGAGGTTCCATGACGACAGAGAGTCTAGTCTAGTACTGTTTAGTCAAACAGAAAAAATGGTAAGAACTACTCGAGGTTGTGGTGTCTTTGAGATTTCTTTGAGAATGAGAAAAGGTAGGGAGTATAAAACTTAACAGTAAATAAGTCTTTGTTCTTAGGGAGAATAAAGAAGATTCAAAACTAAGTAAATTAGACTAGAAGTCATGTTTTTTCTACTGTCGTCACAAGACCGACCATAATTTATATTTCACTTACTTTCACGTTCCCTCTATTTTTGGAGGTTTAATAGAAGGAAAGTAATTATACTTTTTGATTAAATACGATACTCCTCTGTATTTGGATTGTGTATTCCGTTTTAAATATCAAAGTACCAATAACATTATGGTTCGTTACTTGTGAAAAAGAAAATATGACAAACAGATCTTATATCAGGGTTTCACCAGGAGGGACCACCGAGTCGTCACTTCTTAGACCGACGTTGCGTCCTCGACGTCCTCTGTGTCAAAGTTAGAGACCCAGTCTTTCTAGGGGACCTCTTTCCGTACTCTTGGGTGAGGTAATAAGAACGGACCTCTTATAGTACCTGTCTCCTCGGACCGTCGGATGTCAGGTATGTCAGTGTTCTCAGACTGTGCTGACGTCGTTGAATCGTACGTACGGTGTACAATATCAGGGTTAAAAGAATATAATTAAGTACATAAAATAGAGTACCGGATTATTCTTTCTTTCACTTTCACAATCAACGATACAGTACAGGTTGAGAAACACTGAGGTACCTGATATCGGACGGTTCAAGAAAAAGGTACCTTAAGAGGTCCATTCTTATGACCTCACCCAACGGTAAAAGAGGATGTCCCCTAGAAGGGTCCCTAGACCCAGGGGACGTAACGTCCGTCTAAGAAGTGGTAGACTCGGTGGTCACTATATACATGTATACCAAATTATATACATGTAAATTTATAATCTAATTATATGATACACTGATCTAATTTATAATCTAATCTAAATAACCTAACTATTGTAAATATAAAACTTCTATGATAAATATGAAAAATAGTATTTTTATCTTTTCATGTTTCGTGAAGAATACACGAAAATGTAAAATAATAAAAATTTTTATGAAATATACAACTTTAAAAAATGAGACGATTTGTAAACATCAAGTCCTCACTCGACTTAGTGATAAAAATAAATTTATAATTCTACTGTTGTGTACTCAAAGTTTAACCAACACAAGTTTAGATTTGACATGGATTTACTCTACCTTTATGGATAAATAAAAACTGTTGACTTTAAAAGAACAACTCCTAGTTCCATATGACGTCAGAAAGTTTAAATATTAGGTACAAGTAAAATGTATGAGAAGTATCTTAACCAAAATGTAATAACTTACTATGAAAAAGAAGATAAATTCATTTCCTTCCACCGAGAACTTAGTTTCAAAAAACCAGTAACACCACCTTTTTTATATAATTCGTTTGTATAAAGTAACTTCGAATAACTTCGGTCTTCGTAAGACCTACACAATACACGGAGACTCACACGTACGAGTGAGTGAGTCAGGACAGACCCAGGTTGAGAAACACCGGGATACCTCGTGTGGTCCGATGAGACAGGTACTCTAAAAGGTCCGTTGACCTCTCCCAATGGTAAAGGAGGAGGTCCCCTAGAAGGATTTGGTTCATGCTTTGATACAGAAGACAGTGAAGCATAGAGGTTTATGAACTTTAAATAAAGAATTTTCTATTTTTAAAACTTTAAAGGTATAGTACATGACTATAAAAGATGATATAACAAGAGAAATAACTTTACCTGTATATAATACGACTAAGAATACACTATGTGTCGTAATAAGACTCTATAATACTGTCATTACGTTTAACATCGTAAACAGTACATGTACCTCTAGTGAAATTCTCGTGGACGTACATTACCAAATATATTAAAACTGTTGGGAAACTCTATCCATAGTTATAGTAGGAGTAAAAATGTCCATACCTTTCTCTCCGTCGTTAGAAAAAACCTCCATTTTTTTTTACACAAAATCTTCGTTTAAACTCGAATAGAGTAGTTTTGGTATGAGATAGGTCGTTATTAGTGTTAATTTTGCAATACTATTACAGTCTTGGACATTTTGATACACTCTAAGAAGAGGAGATGGTACATATATATTTGTCCGAAGTGAAAACCTTAAAAAGAGAGTGAAGAAATCACAGTAAGTCGATAGATATATAATTACTAACTAGTACGGTCGCCGGTCGATAGTTACAAATTTATGAATTTTGTGAAATTTTCATAAATTCATAAAAAATTTATGAAGTCAAGTCAAGTCAAGTCAGTGAGTCAGCATAGGCTGAGAAACACTAGGGTACTTAGCGTCGTGGGGTCCGGAGAGACAGGTAGTGGTAGAGCGCCTCAAGTGGGTCTGAGTGCGGGTAGCTCAGGTGCTACGGTAGGTCGGTAGAGTAGGAGACAGCAGGGGAAGAGGAGGACGGGAGTTAGAGAGGGTCGTAATCTCAAAACGGTTACTCAGTTGAGAAGCGTACTCCACCAGTTTCATGACCTCAAAGTCGAAATCGTAGTAAGGAAGGTTTCTTTAGGGTCCCGACTAGAGGAAGTCTTACCTGACCAACCTAGAGGAACGTTAGGTTCCCTGAGAGTTCTCAGAAGAGGTTGTGGTGTCAAGTTTTCGTAGTTGAGAAGTCACGAGTCGGAAGAAGTGTCAGGATGAGAGTGGAGGTATGTACTGGTGTCCCTTTTGGTATCTGAACTGATCCGCCTGGAATCCACCGTTTCATCAGAGACGAAAACTTATATGACACATCCAACCAGTATTGAAAAGAAGGTTCCTTATTCTCAGAAAATTAAAGTACCGACGTCAGTGATTGACGTCACTAAAACCTCGGGGGGGTTTATTTCAGACTGTGACAAAGGTGACAAAGGGGTAGATAAAGGGTACTTCACCACCCTGGTCTACGGTACTAGAAGCAAAAGACTTACAACTCGAAATTCGGTTAAAAAAGTGAGAGGAGAAAGTAGAAGTTCTCCGAAAAATCAAGGAGAAGTGAAAGACGGTTTTCCCACCACAGTAGACGTATAGACTCCACTAACTATAAAGAGGACCGTTAGAACTTGGTCGAACATAAAGAAGGTCAGGTCGTAAAGAGTACTACATGAGATGTATTAAATTTATTCGTCCCACTGTTATATGTCGGAACTGTATGAGGAAAAGGATAAACCATGGTCAGACGACAAGGTACAGGGCAAGATTCATTGACAACAAAGGACTGGACGTATGTCTAAAGAGTTCTCCGTCCAATCCACCAGACCATAAGGGTAGAGAAAGTCTTAAAAGGTGTCAAAGAACACTAGGTGTGTCAGTTTCCGAAACCGTATCAGTTATTTCGTCTTTATCTACAAAAAGACCTTGAGAGAACGAAAAAGGTACTAGGTCACCTACAACCATTAAACTATAGACCAAGGAGACGGAAAAGATTTTGGTCGAACTTATAGACCTTCAAGTGCCAAGTACATAACGACTTCAGACCGAACCTCTTAAAACTCGTAATGAAATGATCGCACACTCTACTCATGTTAACACACCATCAAACTCGTAAGAAAACGTGACGGAAAGAAACCTTGACCTTACTTTTGACTAGATAAGGTCAGGACACCGGTGACGACTCAAAAGGTTTAAACGACCGTATAACTCACGTCGTGAACGTGTCGTAGTAGAAAGTCCTAAACTTTATCGAAGTGACCTTAAGGTAGTGGAGGTGATCGAAATAAGCATCACTACGAAAGATTCCGGGTGAACTGAAGTGTAAGGTCCTACAGACCGAGATCTACTCACTAGTGTAGTAGTACTAATCGACCCAGTACTTCTAGAAAAAACATGTCAAGNTTTATCGAAGTGACCTTAAGGTAGTGGAGGTGATCGAAATAACCATCACTACGAAAGATTCCGGGTGAACTGAAGTGTAAGGTCCTACAGACCGAGATCTACTCACTAGTGTAGTAGTACTAATCGACCCAGTACTTCTAGAAAAAACATGTCAAGAAGGTACATAAGAACGGTGGAGAAGAATTATAGAAAACGAAGACAATCCAGGTATGGTAAGACAGGAAATAGTTCGGGTAGAAACGCACTTTACAAGGGATTCATAGAGATTAAAAGAACTTCTCTAGAGATCAGAAAGGGTAAGACAACAAAAGGAGATAAAGAAACGTAACTAGTGACTTCTTCCGAAAGAATAGAGAAGAACGATAAGAAACCTTGAGACGTAAGTTTACGAATATAGAAAGAAAAAGAGGAAAAGAAAAGTGGAAAGAAGAAAAGTGTCGATAAACATACCGGAGGGTTCTTTCGGTAAAACGAAAAAACGTAAAGAAAAGATACCCCTACCAGAAATAGGGACAGAGGACATGTTACAGTTCTTGGAGTAAGGTATCAAGTAATCAGTGAGATAGTCTAGATCCGGGAATTTAGAGATAGTCTAGATCCGGGAATTTAGATAAAGAGTGAAGGTGACATATTAGTATTCCCTAAAGTAACTCCAGTATGGACTTCCCAGATCACCAAAAGGGATGAAAGAAGTCAAATTCAGACTTATACCGTTATTTCTCAAGTACTAGACTCGGTGTCGGTCGAGGGTCAGAAAAAAAAAAAAACAATTGACATATCTCGAAGAGGTAGAAAACGACGTTTCTTATATTAGTTAGACTAAAGCCACAACTGGTAGACCACTACAGGTACACATCTCAGAAGAGAACACAACAACCTTCTCCCACAAACGATACTGGTCACGTAAAAGAACCGTTTTGAGACAATCTGAAACGGGACGAAGTAAGGTGTAAGGTTCCGGTTTAAACCGACAATGAGGTCCACAAAGAACTGAAGGATGAAAACGTAGGTCAGGGGATATTACTTTTCCTGTAGAAAAAACCCACAATCAAGATTTTCTAGAACATACAGAAGTATTTTGGTAAGTTGAAGTCAAAGAAGTCGCAATGACCAACCCCGTATCTGAACCTATTGACACTATAACTTACCAAACGGAACCTCTGTCTCTAGTAAGACAGCAAAAACTCTAACGTAGGTTCATGACGTAAAGCCTGAGAAAACAACTGGTACTATCGATGAGGTAAAGAAGACTCCCTAAGGACGGGTGTCATCATCTATACTACCAGTAGACTCAATTTAAATGGGTAAGGTCAGGTAAAATCAAGAGACTAAGGATCTTACAACTGCAAGTAGGAAAGGTAGAGAACAAACTGGTGAAGGTTAAACGGAACTGAGTACCTGGACTGTAAGGTCCAAGGATACGTTATAACGAGAAATGTCGTAGCCTGGAACGAAGATAGTGGTCAGTGTAGGTGTTGACCCATAACAAATACGAAACCGAGGTAGGGAAGTAAGAAAGACTTCAATAAAGAGGTGACTAGAGGTCATCGTATAACCCGTGGATTACTGGACTCCTCAAGGAGAAAACCATAGGATAGTAAAACGGAAAAGGATGACAAGTACCCCAAGAGTTCCGTTCTTATGACTTCACCGAACGGCAAGAGAAGAGGTCACCTGGTGTGAAATTTAATAACTTCGATATAACAAAAGGAATAAACGATGGATACAAAAGTAATTAATAGATTTAAAGTTCACTTTGAAATTCAGTTTTCTTTACAAGACTCCAACTGGACCACTTTAAAACTTACGTATCCAAAATACGTGCAGTAAAGTATGAAATAGGGAAGCATATCAGACACACGAGTCAAAGAGTCAGTACAGACTGCAGACACCAGGGTACGTGACATCGGACGGTTCGGAGAGACGGTGACTTAAGATGTCCATTCTTATGACCTCGCACAACGGTAAAAGATGAGGTCTCCTAGAAGGGTTGGTCCCTACCTTGTATCGAGAACGGAACCGTCCATCCTAACAAATGGTGATAGTAGTGGACCCATCGTGGAACGAAGGATATAATAAGTGTATTTAAGTTTGACTTAACAACTCGACCGACTCTAACGAACTAACTTACGAAGTATTAAACATTCATTTATAGGATTCATACCAATTAAGTAATCTGTACAGGGTAAAATTGTATATGACTTTATTCTGACGTATAAGTGAAAACTACACTGGCGTCTCTGTTTTACTAAACTGGTGTTTGGTTCTTTACAACCGTCAGTGGTCTTCGACCTCTTTCGTTCTGTGTCTAATAGACGGTCACTAAGACTAAATCCCACAGACAGGAGTATTAACACTCGACATCTAAAGTGGTGATACAAACACAATTGAACAATGTTGTCAGTATCCTTTAATTATGTGGAAAAGTAAAAAAAATTGATATACAGAACAGGATTTCTAATGTGTTTATGTAGAGCTAAAAAACGTAGTCGTTTATAGTCATACAATATGTGAAATCTTTTACTTTATAAAACACTATAACGACGACATACACAATAAACGTATATAAATATAATGTGAGATATAAATCTGATATAAAGATATCAATATCTTATATTGATATAAATATCTGAGTGTAAAGATATAAATATCTGAATGTAAGGGAAACAAAAAGAAGTGAAGGACGTTACGGTATTAAAGTACACACGTCAAAATGAAACAATACTTAAAATGAAACCGTGTCCTGAAAACACTTTATTAAGAGTCAATGACAAACAGTCTTTTATGGAATTAAAGAAGAAGTAAGAACTATTTATAATAGTGACCCATACTTTTGGACTGAACGGTAAATGATAGAAAAGTAGAAAACTTTTATAATAAGGCAAACAGAAGATCAGAGGTGGTGAAGACAATTCTTCAGTAGACATTTAGATAAAAAGGACAAGTACTTCTGTCTCGTAAGAAGGAGATTGATTTCTAGAAGAAAAGAACCAACAAAACACCGTACTTTAGTGTTCAAGATAACATGTCTACATAAAATAACGTTACTGTGTAAGTATCACGAAGAATTATTACACATGACTATAGTAAAGACTAAAAATTTTAAAAGTCAGTAATCATGACACATAAATTGAAAATGGGTAGTATAAAATGAAATATCAGATTCTAAAAGAGTATCCTAAAGTGAATGGAGAATACAATCTTGAAAAATTCAAGATACAGTAACCAGTATACATATATTACGAGAAGATGTATCAAAGATGAGTTTAGAGATATGAATAAACATTTTATAAACATGGGGAGTTCTTATGACCTCACCCAACAGTAAGGGAAGAGGTCCCCTAGAAAGACTAGATTACTACCTTGGACCCAGAGGACGTAACGTCCACCGAAGAAATGGTAGACTCGGTGGACACACACACACACACACTCACACTTCAGTGAGTCAGCACAGGCTGAGAAACGTTGGGGTACCTGACATCGGATAGTCCGAGGAGGGAGGTACCCTAAGAGGTCCGTTCTCATGACCTCATCCAACGGTAAAGGAAGAGGTACTCGGTGGACCCTTCGGGTCATAATTTATAAGACTCGAGTATTAAAGTTAACGTAAATAGTGTATTCTTTTAAAATGAACTAAAAAATTTTAAGTTAATAAAGGACTTTTAAAGAGAGTAGTAGAGTAAATTTTTTAATAATTGAATAAGTCAATACGAACCCAGAATCAACATCGAAAGTCCTAGAAACTAGAAGTAACACCGTACACTCTAGGTCAAGGGACCGGTCCGTAACTTGGACCCGGGGGACGTAACCCTCACGTCTCAGTCGGTGACCTGGGGGTGCCTTCAGGGAGTAGTACAGTAAAATTATATAATGACAATTGTTAATAAAATTTTAGAAATGAGACTTTTGAGATGTTACACCAGGGTCATATAAGACAGAAGTAGATAAAAATGATGAAAAAGAAGAAAGAACAAAAAGTCAGTACAGTTGTATAGTCAGTCATACAGACTAATAAAATAAACTAAAATGTTATGTTATGTTCGATGACACATGTCCTTTTTTTATCTTGAACTCCAATACTTATTACAATAAAAAAGAAGTCTATCCTAAACCTAAACTAAGACCCTTACCTCGATTTCCCTCTACTCTAGTATAATCTAACAATTGTATAAGTTTTGGACCGAAGTTCAAATTACTGACGATATAAAGAGACTAAGTGGGAGTAAAGGTATGATCGTTGAAGAGACCATAGGGTTCATCTTTCGATCACACATAGTTACAGAGGTGAGGAACCGCTCAATACTTGAGTTTATAAATGTGTGACTTGGGATTTTATGACTGTATTTAAAACAAGTCAAGAGTTGGAGAGTCTTCGTCGAAGGTACGTCCCAATCAAACGAATGAAGGAACTAAAGAAAAAAAAAAAAAAATTAAAACTTACTCATATACTGAATTTCTCTTTCATCATGACTTACAGTGTGTGAGAAAGGACGGAGAAGAAAAATCCTAAAACAAAAGAGTTCTATGACTATGGAACCATCGAAAAGTTAAAGTAAATTTTTTAANATTTTATGACTGTATTTAAAACAAGTTAAGAGTTGGAGAGTCTTCGTCGAAGGTACGTCCCAATCAAACGAATGAAGGAACTAAAGAAAAAAAAAAAAAAAAAATTAAAACTTACTCATATACTGAATTTCTCTTTCATCATGACTTACAGTGTGTGAGAAAGGACGGAGAAGAAAAATCCTAAAACAAAAGAGTTCTATGACTATGGAACCATCGAAAAGTTAAAGTAAATTTTTTAAATATCTTTAGATAATAATCTCTTCCTCTCTTTCTCTCTAATCGAAAAATACAAGGAAAAACTTCCAATTAATCAATTTCATCGAAAGGTAGGGACCTTTTTCTTTACATTTACATAAGAAGATTTATATTTCAGAAGTCAAGAATTTAACATTTTATAATTTTAAATAGGAAAGGTCATATTAACATTATTTTGTCTCATCTACAATCTGTTGATATAGAAAATTATAGTAAGAAAGGAGACATTTATTACGGGTAACTTCTTTGTCTGGAACTCTTCACTTAATAAATTTAGTAATTAAGAAAGTCTTTTATAAGTGACCCGTCTGCATTACTCGATTGGAAACACGGTACAAGTAATCGAGACTAGAAGAAATTAAGTCTTGATTCGTCTACTACAGTACTATGATCTCCTCTACACCTGTCTAGTGCTGGAAACTTGGTGTAAATCAGACGGTCGACAAAGTGACAACCTATACTCGATTCGTACGAAAGTTGTAAAAATTTACAAGTTTTTGTAGTTCTTTTTTTCTTAGTACTGTACACTGATAACGTGCTTTAAGTTTAAAGACACTAGTCTTTTTTCAGAATGACTTTACATCGGTGTGAGTAAACAAGTGTATGAAAAGACACTGAAGAAAATGTGATGTCACAACCTTAACTCATTGTCCATAATACACTGGGACTTTTGGATTGTCTAAATGACAGACCAGTGTGTATTTTACAACTGTTTACGGAATAACCTAATAACTAACAAAAAACTGAATTTTGTTGTACCTAATATAAAACTTTGAACTAAGAGGAAAAAGTTTTTATTTTTAAATGAAATGTTTTACAGGTAGTCGTCTTCTTACCTATTCTGTCGACACCATGTATATGTGTTACCTTATAATGAGTGGATAATTTTTTATTACGTAAACTTAATCAAGATTACTCCACCTACTTTGACCTCAGATAATATGTCTCACTTCATTCAGTCTTTCTTTTTGTGGTTATGTCATATAATTACGTATATATGTCTTAAATCTTTCTACCATTGTTACTGGGATATACGCTCTGTCGTTTTCTCTGTGTCTACATTTCTTGTCTGAAAACCTGAGACCCTCTTCCGCTCCCACCCTACTAAACTCTCTTATCGTAACTTTGTACATGTAATGATATACGCTTTATCTAGTAGTCAGGTCCAAACTACGTACTCTGTCCCACGAGTCCCGACCACACGACCCTACTGGGACTCCCTACCCTAACTCCCCTCCATCCTCCCCCCAAGTCATACCTCCTGTGTTCATGTGGGTACCGACTAAGTACACTTACATACCCGTTTTGGTGGTGTTATAACATTTCATTAATCGGAGGTTAATTTTATTTATTTAATTAAATGTTTTTTTTAATTTTTTAAGACACTTCGTAAGATATGAACTTGAACTAACAAAAAGGATGGTCGTTTTAGAGTTTTACATATAGACGTAAAGATAAAAGAAACCGATATGTAACCGTTAATCTGAAGTCTATCAGGGTGAGATATTTATCGTAGGGAATTCCGAATGGAAAATTTTTAGATCTTAAAGATTAAAAATCCTTCCACTTTCAGTAAGTCAACACAGGCTGAGAAACGCTGGGGTACCTGATATGTCAGGAACCTTAAGAGGTCCGGTCTTATGACCTCACCCATCGGAAAAGGAAGAGGTCCCCTAGAAGGGTTGGATCCCTAACTTAGATCCAGAGGGTATAACACCCGCCTAAGAAATGGTCGACTCGGTAAACATCCTTTGTTTTTAGTACAGTTTTACTGTTGGAGTTGAGTAACTAAGAAAATCTGAGGATCGTACGTAAATAGGGTAGGAGGTACCAATATATTGTCGAGAAAATTTCATGGAATCTTTAATATATCCAATGATAAGTTATATTTTACGGTGTAGATAAGCTTATACATGTAAACGAGAAGTCAATAAATCTATTAATAAAAAGATAAAAGATTTTTTATTCGGTATATGTCTTTTTACCGAACTATTATTAAATGTCTTTATCAACGTTCATTCATATCGAATTCCGCCAAACCGACCACCCTTTGGTCTATCTTTTGACAAAAAACAAAAAACAAAAAACAAAAAAAAAATCAAAACATATCGAATGGACTATGTGACACTTTAGAAATTTTAAAAATGAGAAGAGACCATACCGTAATTCAAATATTTTTATTAAAATGGCCGGTTGAATTTATAAGAGTTCGTTTACTAAAGACTTAGTCCAGGTTCACAATTAGGTTCGAAATTATAAAGATTAATTAATTGGAACCGATGTCGTCGATATTCGAAGATTCGTTCCCTAATGACCACTGAATAGACTCTTATTTTGTTCAGGTAATAAACTTGTTTTATAGAAATTTTACCAACGGATTTTGGATGTTTTCGAAACTTCGTACAACTATATTTTTAGTGAGAGTTTTCGGTAAATTAAGGGAATTCTATGATTTTGGATGAGTCGAATTTTTTTTTTTTTTTGGGAGTTTGAAATTTATGAACTACTAATTAGGGGAACAGAATTTTGAATTTAAGTTGGAAAGATCACAAACTTGTCGTTAACTTCATCTTGTGAATACGTTTGCTTTCCTCTGTAATGAAAGATCTCCTTTTCATGCAACTAACCCAACCCCGTGAGGCTAAAAAATGGATGGAAAGGTCTTTTAGAACTTAATCCGTCACTCCATTGAAACATAAATTTATTTTCGTTTAGTTACATTTTAAGTCTCTTCACACTGAAAACCTCGACATTTCTTAAAAAGTTAAGATACCAAAATATAACAGAACTTTACACTAAAACACACAACCGAAATTCATTTTATTACCGTTGTTTAAATTTTAGTTTTACATATTTCAGCACAGTTAAAAGTATTACATATCAAATTTTAATAACTACTGTAGGACTTCCTATATTTACGTCACTTTTACTTAAACTTAAGGGTAAATCACAGTGAAGTCATGTCGACATTACTTAAACTTACACAGACACTATATAAGGACAATATTGACATTCAAATGTTTTTAATCTCTTCATGATCTTTCTAAGTGTAAGTAAAAAAAATTACTATCAAATATTTAGGATATTATGTACGTAGGGGTTTACATATATAAAATTTTAAAAACCGAATCTTTTATAGTTTTTATTTTACCCTTTTAGACCCATTTTTACTGTATCATTTTTATATAAAAACGAAGGAAGGTTTTGTGAATTATTTCTCTTAACTAATCTAAAAATCTAGTGTTCGGGTATTTCTACTTCGTTTGTTTTCTCCTCTTTTATCAGTTGATTCATAACCTCACAAATCTCATTTAACCATTTACCATTGACTCGTCGTCTAGTTTCTTACTGTTTAAGATTCGTCTGTTATTTCTCTGAGTACACTGAATTTGAATCTTGGGGAGTTAAGAATAAAACTCAACTTAAGGTAGACTTTCGTTTCCGTGTTACCTGATTTATTTCTGTATAAAATATTTACAGTGATTTTATTCTATGTTAAAAATTCCGTTTGGTTAATAGATCCACACTAAAGATTACAAAACCCCATTTTTTTGGTAGTAGAAAGAGATTAACGGCTTATTTTGATATTTCTATTTCGAGTAAAAAGTCTCGAATTTTGTATCTCTATTACTGAATGTTCAACTTGTGTCGTCGGGAAAGATGATAAGTCTAGCATTGTACGACTTAGTGTCTTGTGACTGTAGGTCCATACTACACCACCACACACCCATGAAAAAAAAAATTACTTTTAGGTTGGTAAGAGTATTCTAACGTTTTCTCTACAATAGTTGTGTATAAGAGTTTCTTTGGTCTGTAGATCTTTTAGGTCTTCTATCGGATGTAAACAATTCGCAATGGAAGATTACCTCGAAGGTACGTAGGAAAATAAGTCCTTAAGAATTAATACTTGTCCATTGGTTTCTAGTGAGATGTGTACCTGTAGTGGTCTACCAGTTATGGTTTTAGTCTCACTAATATAAGAAACGTCGGTTTTTACCTCTTCGAGATATGTCAGTCGTTTTTGTTCTGGTCCTCGACTGACACCGAGTCTAGTACTTGAGCAGTTTAAGTCTGACTTTAACTTCTTTCATTCCTTTTGGTAATCTGGTAAGTCCATACTGGTTTTAGTTTAGGAAATGTCAATATTTCACCTTCACTGTTTATCTAAATTCCCTAATCTTGACTATCTAACGGACTTCTTAATACCTACCTCCAAGCACTGTAACATGTCATCCGTCACTAGTTCTGGTAGGAGTTCCTTTTCTTTACGTCTTTCCGTTTTACCAACAGACGCCTCCGGAATGTTTATCGATACTTTTCTTCTCTTCACTTTCCGTTTCCTCTTTTCCCGTCCATATTGTTAAACTTACGTCTCAAGGTTTCTTATCGTTCCTCTCTATTCTTTCGGAAGGAGTCACTAATTACGTTTGTTTATCTCCTTTTGTTGTCTTACCATTTCTGATCTCTAGAGAAGTTCTTTTAATCTCTATGGTTCCCTTGTAAAGTGCGTTTCTACCCGTGTTATTTCCTCTCTTTACGAAGGTTGTCTTCGTCTACTATAGTTCTTCTCCTCCGTTCTTATGTGTCTTCTTAATATGAGTTTCTAGAAGTGTAGGGTCTATTAGTGTTACCACACTAGTGAGTGGATCTCGGTCCGTAGGACCTTACACTTCAGTTCACCCGGAATCCTTCGTAGTGATGTTTGTTTCGATCACCTCCACTATCTTAAGGTCAACTCGACAAAGTTTAGGACTTTCTACTACGACACTTTCACAACGTGAGTTATATGGTCGTTTAATACTTTGAGTCGTCACCGGTGTCCTGACCTTTTACAGTCAAAAGTAAAAGTTAGACTTTCTTTCTGTTACGGTTTCTTCCGAGTTTGATGACGTGTTGACGTGAGTAGAGTACGATCGTTATATTACGAGTTTTAAGAGGTTCGGTCCGAAGTTGTTATATACTTGTTACTTGAAGGTCTACAAGTTCGTCCTAAATCTTTTCCGTCTCCTTGGTCTCCAGTTTTACAATTGTAGACAACCTAGTAACTTTTTCGTTCTCTCAAGGTCTTTTTGTAGATAAAGACGAAAGAACTGACACGGTTTCGAAAACTGACACAACTAGTGTTAGACACCTTTTAAGAATTTCTCTACCCCTTTGCTCTGGTGGAGTGGACAGAGGACTCTATAGACATACGTCCAGTCCTTCGTTGTCAATCTTGACCTGTTCCTTGTTGTCTGACCAAGGTTTAGCTCTTTTCTCATGTAGTTCCGACATATAACAGTGGGACGAATAAATTGAATATACGTCTCATGTAGTAATCTTTGCGACCCGACCTCCTTCGTGTTCGACCTTAGTTCTGACGGTCCTCTTTATAGTTATTGGAGTCTATACGTCTACTGTGGTGGGAACATCGTCTTTCACTTCTTCTTGATTTCTCGGAGATCTACTTTCACTTTCCTCTCAATTTTTCAACCGAATTTTGAGTTGCAAGTCTCTTGATTCTAGTATCGTAGACCAGGGTAGTGACGTACCGTTTATCTACCCCTTTGTTACTGTCTGAAATAAAAAAACCCGAGGTTTTAGTGACGTCTTCTGTACTTTAATTCTCTGCGAACGAGGAACCTTCTTTGGTGGGATCTGGTATATAATTTCTCGTATAGTTTTTCGTTTCTGTAATGAAACTGTTGTTTTCAGGTAGATCAGTTTCGATACCAAAAAGGTCGTCAGTACATACCTATACTCTCAACCTGATATCTCTTTCGACTCACGTCTTCTTAACTACGAAAACTTGACGCCACAACCTCTTCTTAGAACTCTCAGTGAAGTTGATGTTCCTCTAAGTTGGTCAGGTTGAATTTCCTTTAGTCAGGACTTATAATTAACCTTCCTGACTACGATTTCGACTTTGAGGTTATCAAACCAGTGGACTACACTTCTTGACTGAGTAAACTTTTCTCAGACTACGACCCTTTCTAACTTCCGTTCTCCTCTTCCCCTACTGTCTCCTACTCTACCAACCTACCGTAGTGGTTGAGTTACCTGTATTCAAACTCATTTGAGGTCCTCAACCACTACCTGTCCCTCCGGACCACACAACGTCAGATACCCCGACGTTTCTAGTCTGTGTAGATTCACTGACTTGACTTGACTTGTTTGGTTTCTAATAGACACTTTTAGTAGAATAGACTTTCTCTGTTTTTCATTATTTTTTAAATGAATATTATATGTCATTGATGAACACGGCTTCTTAATAGTTTATGGGAAACGTATGTTAAATCCAGTTAATTTAGATTAATATACAAACTCCTTAAGATAAACCTTTTTACTTTTGAAACTCATAAAGAATAATATACCTTGATAATTATATATAATCTTTAAAGAGAGAGAATCTTCACATAGTTCTTTCTCTCTGTAATGTAATAAAAATTTTTGACTAAGAAAGATAATGGTGTATCAAGGTAAACTTTGAAAAGACATTATATCATGTCTTAGAATCACCAGTAAAAGAGTATTGTTTCATAAAGTGATAAAGTAATTGGATACTTAATAAGTAAAGAATAGTTAAAGAGGGTTTATTTCTAAGTTTATTAAAAATTTTTCTTTTCTTTAAACCTTAGTATATCTTACTAATACGTTATCACTTTATTTAATAAGATAAAATTACAAAACAAAACTATGACATTTTGTAAAAAATAGTAGAGAGCCTTTTATTTTCTTTTTCCATTCTTTAGATAGAGACGTCACACGAAAAACTAAAGTAATTTGTTTTCACTCTTAATTCTAAAAAGTACAAACCAGAAACTATCACTTTTCTTCTTTTAACTGTTTCCTAATATAAAGTGTTAATAATCTATTTAGTCTCAATTTAAGTCTCTCCGATTAATATGAGATCTGACTGATACTACTATTTCAAATAGTATTTTTACTTTGGAATCTGACAATCAGTGAGTAACTACTATAGAATGAACTAAAAAAGGTTACAGTGTTTACTTATTCTCTTTTCTGTTTTTTCTGTTTTCTGTCTTTAAAGATTTCTGTCTTTTCTTTTTACATAAGAGTACGTCAATCATTGAACTTCTTGAAGGACTATATTACAAAACCCTATTTTTGGATCAGATTCGGTCAAAAGGTTTTCTCACAATTCTCATAAAAAAATAAAAAATTCTACAAACGTATGGTTTTAAATAATTGTATTTTTCTAAATGTACAAATTCAATAATAATTTTAATGAAATTTTTGAATGAGAGGAAAAATTTGATAGGAAAAGGAAATATGAAATTTTTTTTGAATAATAAATAATAAAGAAAAGAGAATATAAACTTAAATTAGTAAAACTTGTATATTTCGTAACTTTTATAGATATCCTTAGTACATCTATTACTACTACTATAAAAGACTCCCTATTATAAAGGTCTTTATAATAGTACATGGGTACTTATTTATCGTCATATGATGTTTTTTCTCCTAGTTCAATTGTTTAATCAAAAGAATCTTTTGTGTTTATACATTGTCTTTACTGTTTTTTTTTTGTGTTTTCTTCACTTTACATTACTATTTATAGAGTAGTTTGTGAGTTAATTTTCTATCATTAGTCTTTTGTCATAACTTTTTGTCATCGGTCTTTATTACTCAACCGGTCATCTCAAGAAAGTCCAAAAAGACATTCAAGTATACTTTTTTGGTTTTACTTGAAAGACCGGTTGGGTTATAAAAGATCTGCTATGTTGTCCGTATATAGATACTCGAGATTCCTTTTTTCTCTCTCTCTCTCTCTCTTGACAAATTTACTATCTTTGTAACTTTATTAAGTTCTTTTGAAATTTTTTGACTTCCTACAACTGAAATGTTTGACTTTCTCCAGTGAACTAGGGACTGTTTTGGAGTTTTTTTTTTTTTCATACGGACGTAAAGTAACAACATTTTACAATATTGACACCTTTGTTTCAGTCATACTCTAAAGTCTCTTTTACTTTCACCGTGTGTCTCTTAATTGCTGTGGTCGTAACTTGAAGTTACCTCATAATGAGTCGACAATTTTTCTTAAGTAAACTTAGTCAAGACTACTCTACCTACTTTGACCTCGACTAATATGTCTCACTTCATTCGGTCTTTCTTTTTGTGGTTATGTCATGTGATTGTGTATATATACCTTAAATCCTTCTACCGTTACTGCTGGAACATACGTTCTGTCCTTTTTTCTGTGTCGACACATATTACCTGAAAACCTGAGTCTCCCTCTCCCTCTCCCACCCTACTAAACCCTCTTACCGTAAGATTGTACATATGATAGTACATTCTTAACTTAGCGGTCAGATACAGACTGCGTCCTATGTCATACGAACCCCGACCACGTACCCCTACTGGGTGTCTCTACAATACCCCTCCCTCCACCTTCCCCCCAAGTACAAACCCTTGTGTACATTCTTAATTTCTAAAATTTTAATTTTTTTATTTTTTGATTTTTTTTTTTTTTTCTTTATCGTCTTTGAGTTTTGTCGAAGTGTCAAGACTTCTCTTAAACGAAGATTTGATTCGTTCTACTTTGGAATCTGAGAATCAGTGATCTACTACTATAGAATGAACTAAAAATACTATACTATACATGGATAGTATAGTTGGTTTACACCCTGTCTTAAACGTGTATTCAATATTTTACCAACTCGAAGAGTCCACCTCCATCACCATTTCTGGGACGAACGGTTACGTCCTCTACATTCTCTGTACCCAAGTTAGGGACCCTGCACTTTTAAGAGACCTCTCCCCACGCCGTTGAGTCAAGTCATAACAACGGATCTCTTATTGTAGGAGTCTCCTTTGACCGCCTGATGTCAGGTGTCTCAGTGTTTCTCAGCCTGTTCTGACTTCGTTAAATCGTGATATTTTTACAAGTTGTTACTTTTTTAATAGAATTACTTTAAAATTTTATTGGATTATCCCATATATCGGTTATTTTCCTTTCTCCTTCGGTCCTTGTTGTTTTTTATTCACTTTTGGTCTTTTGTCCTATAGGACGTTTTTATTTCTAACTGTTTATACTACCTGACTCTAGAGTCCATAAGTGTGTCCATCCTGTTATAAGTGACCAAATTTATTACCTTGAAACTTCTATCGGTACAATTTCTAAGAGTAGTAAATACATGGAAGGGATTCGAAGGGTGATAAAATTTACACTGAATTCTTTTTAGTATAAATGATTCCTTTCTTTAATGGATAAAATAACATTTTTGACCGAGGGGTTTCTTAAATTCCGTAGTGTAGATTAATTACTTTAACTATAGAGAGAGTTTACTGATTTTTAGTAAACGTAAATTTAGAACCAATCCAAGAGAACAAAATCAATGTTTATTTAGAGTCCGGTATTTATATACTTGAAATATGTTTCCCATAATGGGACTTTGTTAAAGAGTGTTATAATTATTTACTACTTACGAAGTCGTGATTAAACAGTATTCAATTTAAATGAAGGTATATCGTTAAAATTTGTATACTTTCTTCATTAATTCAGGGAAAAAATCATAATAGATATAAAATTGTGAACCCACTAAAACTTTTGGAGGACCGATAATAGTAATAAAGTGTTTCAGTTCTTTAGACTGGTTTATAAAATCGAATTCCCCTGAATATACTCCCTCCGACTTTTTAATGGTTAAAGGACCCTACATTAGTGTACGTTAATTAGAGAGGAAGACTCTTATATGGTCTTTTAGACGTGTAATTCATGGGGCCCCTAAAACTCAGTGTGTATTTAAAGTCCAATTAAGGAAATTCTTTACTAATAATCGTACTAAAAGATATATATTCAAATAAGAAGTTTTTTCTCATTAATATATTTTACGGTGGTCTCACATCTTGTACCCGGTTAATATTGACGAATAATTTGTAAGGTACTAATATATTTATTCAATTTATCTGACTTATATCGCGTTGACCCTAAAACACCTCTAACCCTTTTGACCACTCTCTTTTACGGGACAGTTTTCTCTTATTACACAAGGGTCGACCACCAACGGTTACTCTTCAACTAGAATCACAACGGTCTAGGATAAAAAGTTTCCTACTACTTTTATCTGTGAAAATGTAAATCTCAGAGAACGGAAAATTTAGATCCGTTAGTGAAAAAAAAATGTGTGACTACCCATAGTTGTACTGGTGGTTTGTGTGGTTAAACATTCGAGGGATATATATCGTCCGACTGTTAAACATCGTGAAATGTAGAACGATAAAGGTACATTACCGATTCTACGATTAACATATGACTTTAAATAAATCAAATTAAAGGTTGGAAATATCTAATCTAATTTTTTTTTATTGTTTGGTTGAGATGAAAGGGAAACTCCTCATTGTAAAATTACTTACACAGGGGTATACAAAATGAGGAGTCAGAAAATGTTCTTCCGTGAAAACATTAGACTTCTCTTTTGACTGTAAGATTATTTTCTTAAAGACTAGAAGACTTGCTAGCACATTACTTGTCATTCTGATTGAACCGTAGTGTTTTGAGAATCCACACACTGAATGTATTTACTTCCCGGTGTGAGAAACAACAATCCATTATAGTCTAGTCCTTTTTTATTCTAATCCCTAAGTTTCATGATCTTAAAGTGATGTTATTACAGGATCTTTGTATTCGACCCCTTGATACTATCAAAACGGATAGAGAAGAGAGTGACATGGAAGAGTCACAGAGAAAAGACTGGAAGGGGTAGAGAAAGAGGTACGACAGAGGTCGGCGGGTCATCTTTCAGAGATATTGATGCATCCTCTCACTTATATCTTAGTCAGGACATTTAAAATTATAGTATATTTCCTTGTATGCCTCTTCCGTTACGGTGGGGTGAGGTCATGAGAACGGACCTTTTAGGGTACCTGCCTCCTCGGATCATCCGACGTCCGGTACCCCAACGATTCTCAGTCTGTACTGACTCGCTGAAGTGAAAGTGAAAAATGAAAGTACGTAACCTCTTCCTTTACCGTTGGGTGAGGTCACAAGAACAGACCTCTTAGGGTCCCTACCCCCTCGGACCACCCGACGGTGGATATCCCAGAGTGTCTCAGCCTGTGCTGACTTCATTGAACCGTCGTCTGAATCCTCGTTTCCTTGTATTTCTACGACGTCTCGGGTCTAGGTTTACAAAGAAGTTGAGGGTTAGGGATGAGTTAGGGTGACTTTATATTTAAGGTACTTCCTTCTTTTGTCAGTCTAAGAAAGAGACGTCTCTTTTCTCGGACATAGTATCGTCTATTATGTATTTATAAACAAATTTCTACTTTAATGTCATGTATATCGTTACTTATCCCGAAGGGTCCACCGAGTCACCATTTCTTAGACGAACGTCACGTCCTCTAGACTCAACCTGGGGACTCAATCTTCTATAGGACCTCTTCCTTTACCAATGCGTAGATCTTAAGAACGAAGAGATTGAGGTACTTGTCACCTCGGACTGTCCGATGTTAGGTACCCCAACGTTTCGTCGACCTATATTGAATCCCTGATTTGTGTGTTTGCGTTGTGTGTCGTTAGTTAAAACCTAAGAAACACTAAAAAGTTTTATAAACCTAAATAAAAACACATGTATAAAAATCTCAAAAGAATTTTCGAACATATACCGTCACTTTCTTACTTAATGTTTTAATGACAAATGATTGACGGACAAAAGACCTCTTACCTTACCGACACGCCCCCTAACATTACCACTTAAAAAATTCGGTAGTGGGGGTATTTACCAGTAGTAAGTCCCCTATGATTACTTAGATTGTCAATATTCGGGTTACACTAGGGACAACGTTATTCTTGACCTATAGTGTACCACCTATCATAAGTACTCGGACATAATTCCCTAAAGGACCTCCTTTAGTGAATATTTAATTCTGAACCTTATATTTATCGTTAATCGATTTCCTTTATAAGACCAGTGACTTTAATTACACCTCCCTTTCTCATCCCTTGTACTCCACCTTTGTTAGTCCCTGATCCAACAAAATTATTAGAATATCCAGTACTGTCACTCAACCTCGGTTAATATGTCTCACTTCATTCGGTCTTTCTTTTTGTGGTTATGTCATATGATTGTGTATATATACCTTAAATCCTTCTACCGTTACTTCTGGGACATACGTTCTGTCCTTTTTTCTGTGTCTACACATATGGTCTGAAAACCTGAGTCTCCCTCTCCCTCTCCCACCCTACTAAACCCTCTTACCCTTAAGATTGTACATATGACAGTACATTCTTAACTTAGCGGTCAGGTACAGACTGCATCCCACGTCGAACGAACCCCGACCACGTACCCCTACTGGGTCTCTCTACAACACCCCTCCCTCCACCCTCCCCCCAAGTACAAACCCTTGCGTACATTCTTAATTTCTAAAATTTTAAATTTTTTTTTTATTTTTTAATTTTTTTTTTATTTTTTAATTTTTTTTTTATTTCCCTGATAGACTCACGTTATGTCTAGTATTAGTTCTCTCCGACATAATATGGTCGTAGATAACATAACTATTACGGTCTCTTCAACATAACTCTGGTAAGCCTACCCACGATAGAGTTATTATGTCCCTTCTCACCTAAAACTATGTTTAATGATTATATCGACATTACCTTACTTCTAACCTCTTTAAACTTAGAAACTTCAACACACAATCCATCTCAACTTATAGTTACTGAAGTATCACAAATTACGTGATTCAACTATCTTAAAGAAGTAAATAACCGTCGTAACCTCTCTATTTCCCGAGTTGATAAAAACGACTTCAAAAACCGACCACTCGATAACCATCACTAATTCTCTCGTAAAAGAGTAATTATGACGGAAACTTCCCATTGACAATCGATAGAATTTAAAAGGTTAGAGTTTTGATTATTTGACTGTTCTATAAGTGAAAAGGAAAGAGACGTTTTATAAACCTAAGAGGTCAAACTCAAAGAACACCTAAGTGTAAACACCTCTACACACACAAACGATTCTTTACACTACACCAAACCTTTTAAGAGAGTGAAACAAATCGATTCTGGATGAATGGCTTCTTATTTAAGTTCTTAATAACAATATATGTGTGTGTCTTAGGTCATCAACCATTGAACACATTTTAGTCATTACTATAGTATAAAGAAAATTTTATATAAAAAGTTATTTTGTGAATGATACTCTTTATAAAAAAGACACAGTGAACAGTAAAAACTTCAACACACGAAACTTTAAGTTATGTTTTATTTTCCGTGTAATAGTCTTTAATGTTGAATAGATAAGTGTCAAAATATAATTTGATAGGATACAATTTAAGATTAAAGAAATAGGACCCCACTCAACCCGACAAAGTAGATTGTAATAATGATCTTTATATTTAATTTATTTCCAATTCTGACCATCTCTAGGATATAAAAGTAATTGAAATTTGTATACTAATTTTTACCATTAAAGTATTATGTCATTTTAGGCATACTTTTTGTGCAACTTTTCTATGTGATTAAAATTTTCAGACAAAACGGATTTTCTTAAATCGAGTAATATCCAAAGACATCATGAGGAAAAATTATGTCTTGGTTTTTACCATAGTCAATAAGCAACCTTGAACGAGTCACGATATCAATTTAAAGATAAATAGACAGTTCGACAGAAAGGGAGTGACCTCCAGGACAGTCTTTATTAGTAAAGTACCTAGAGTGTAAATGTTTCCACGTTTGGGGTCTATGAGAACGGAAAAAAATACAGTTTTTGACGTGTCTTTACTTTACAAATTATTTTGATGATACCTGTGTGTTCATTGAGGGGAGACAAAACGAGAGACACAAAACAAGACAAAATAAAAAAGTTCTCATCCAGGACTTTATGTCTATTAGTCGTCCAAAATTTTTACAACGGTCCTATTAAAGAATCAAATGATATTATTCAATGTATTCTTTAAGAAGACAATGTAGTTACCTACAAAGTTTTGACCCTAGGGATTATATTTCAGTGACTTCTACAGATAACTATTCTCGATTATGGATGTTTTAAAACAAATTAATTCTTTAGATCAGATCTAAACGATAGAAGAATGTATAGTATTTTCTCTCTTACCGTTTTACAAAAATACTAAGTTACACTTTTGTAATTTTATACGTGTATCGCTCTTTTGTCTCGATAATCAAATGTATAATAATATCCGGTATACAGAAAATCTATTTGGTAAATTTTATTTAGTCTCTAGAATCTCTGATTTATGGTAAAATACAATAAGTTTCAGGACATAGGATGTTTGAGAAATAATCTTAAACGGAAACGTTCCGACGAATTTAACGTATCCTGACATAGATGTTAACATTCACAAAAAAGGCATCTACGTTCTTTATGTCTATATCAGGAAAGAATATAACTACTATATAAAAGGGAATCGTTAATCACCCGAAGTCAAAGTTCCGGTTTATGACATTAAAATAAACAATCTTATTACCTTGTATATGAATCGAGATGTTCTATTAAGGGTTATATGAGTAAGGTTCTTTATAACTATTTCACAGGTCACCACGTTGTAAATTTAGTCATACCTTTACTATATTAAAGTAACTCTTTTTAAGTTAAAGATACGATTAAAGTATTCTAACGTGTTGTCTACAAGTAAATCCTCTCTCAGAATTACCCTTAATATTTCTGTAGATGATCGTCTAAAAATAGGAACGATAACTGAGGATTTTATAAACAATTTTTATACCTATCGAACAAAAGTATTCCGACTTTAAACGAAGACCTCGAAGTCTCATCCCGGTCTTCAAGAATAAAATTTTAATTAATTAAATTGGAGAATTAAAATCGTTCATGGAACTAGGAACGATTTAGACTACTAGTTAATTCAACATCTTGATGACAAACTTTATTATTTTCTTTAGGGGATCACAAACAAGTCTTAAAGTCTAAAAAAAGGAGACCCATTAGAGGAAATAAGATCGGGTAACTTCACCTATTTATCGGTCTATCGACCTTGATTTTCTTTCACAGTATTTTCCCAAAAGATACATCGTGAGTCCTGATCAAATCTAGGACCCATTATTGAATAGATTATTAATTTCACAGACCAAAAGTTAAGTCTGAATGAGGACCAATTGAGACTGAAATTTATCCGATGGGTTGGAGTGATTTAGAGTAAAGGACTAGGAATTCTATTCTTAATATTACTATAAATAGTCAACCTCCGTAAAATATTATAAATCTTATTACACACCGTATACTTCAAATAGAAAATATTTGGCAATAAAACGAATGAATTTAATAATATCAACTGTGATAAGTTACAACCATAAACTTTCTTATGAGTTATTGGGTCTTATAAGGATACCTCTTTCTTACTATTAACAAATCATATAAATATTAGGGTGTTATATTTTCGGCACTGTTTTATAGTAATATATTACTTTGTTTTCATTAGTAGGATCAACCTTATTCAAAATCTGTATTGTCAGGAGAGTGTATTTTCGTTTTCTGTTCGTTTGTTTTGTTCTTGTTTTTGAGAAGGAACTAGTGTGTAACGAAAGGGTTACTCTATATAAGTCCTTATCTCGTTGTGAATACAAAAGAATAAAAGTCAATGATGTATTTTTACAGGAATGGTTCTCATTTACCATTAAACTGTGTGTTGTACGAAATTCCACACTTCTTGGAGTCCGTTTTTCATTGTTATCTAAACAATCTCATTTGACACTGATCGGATAGAAAAGGGATACTTTCTTTTACTGGATTCTGAATGCGGACTTAGTCCATCGTAACTTTAGATTCAAGGATTGAGAGTAAGGTTTTGAGAGAGAGGATGATTTTAATTTTCTCGTTTAAAAATTTTTCCTAAATTAAACTATACGGAAAATTATTTATAGAAGAAAAGGTACCGAAGACAATGACTTCGGTTGTTTACAAATCACATCCGAAGGACAAAATAGTGAATAATACATAAGGAGGATACGTAGATATAAGTTTTACCTTATATGAGAATAGAGGGTGAATGGTTGACAGTTAGAAGGTCGGGAAGTAAGTAAATTATAAGTAGGCATGTGGACTAGTGAAAGTTTTACACAAAAATACGATAAATCCTTCCATCTAATTTTCCTAATATAGGATTCGTTTACTAATGACAATTATATAATTTAAATGGTTTCTATCTGTATAAAATGTTGTCTATCCTTTTCACAATGTGGACACAACTTTCAAACCAACTTTTATAATTACTTATTTTACATTCCCATAGTCCTTAAAAGACGGAATTGGGAATGAATTTTTATAATTTATCTTTATTCTACCTGTCATCGTCAAAATTTCACTATTGTTATCGGTTCGTGTTCTCTTACAGTTACTGAAAGTGTATAGATATTTTTACCGTAGGGTGAGGTCACAAGAACGGACCTCTTAGGGTCCCTACCGCCTCGGCCTACCCGACGGTAGATACCCCAACGTGTCTCAGCCTGTGCTGACTTCGCTGAATCGTCGTCGTCATCGTTGACTTTGGTATTGTTAGACGGTGTTTATGTCTCCGGATTATGTTGTGTTTAAACAATATTATCTCAAGTCATCCAGTCTCAAAACCACCCGGACCGACCATAGAGACGAAGTATAAATTGTTCAAACTTCAAATTTTTAATAAAGTATTATGCCGGGGTACTTGTGTTTTTATCGCAAAGAACTCTAAAACTTAACCATATTTCTTCCCTCTTTATACAAACTAAGTATTCATACATTTTTACTACATTTTCTCCTTGTTATATTTCATTTATCGACATTACTTACACAAGAAGTTGGTTTCATTTAAAACTAAGTATAAAATTGTGAGATACTTATTTAAAGAAGTCTAAAGTATTTACCTCGTGTTTCATTAAAATTATAGTTTCAGGATCAAGATTGGTTTAATGTGTTTTACATCTAAAAAAAAAGATGGAAACATTACCCCGAAGGGTACACCACGATCACCATTTCTTCGACAGACGGTTACGTCCTCTACATTCTCTACCGTCAAACTAGGGACCCAATCCTTCTAGGGGACCTCCTTCCGTACCACTGGGTGAGGTCATAAGAACGGACCTCTTAGGGTACCTGTCTTCTCGGACCACCCGTTGTTAGGTATCCCAGTGTTTTTTTGTCTGTGTTGACTTCACTGAATCGTGTCGTTCGTTCGTTACACCGTTTATATGATGTCAATATGAAATAATTCATCATATATTGTGTTCTATCCGTTTAGAAGATAAGTCTTATATATTTACTAATTTAGTTGTAGTGACTGATTGGAAATACTAATTTTGATAAATTAATGTTTATTTTATTAAAATTAATTTAACTCGTAACAGAGTTTCTCCGTTTCTTCAGTGTGAAGAAATTTTTTCTGTTTATAAGATCACAAAGAAAAAGAAGACGTAGAATTTTAGAGTTCTACAGGGTTTCAGTTCTCTCAACGATTTAAAAGTACAGTTTCGGTCGTTCACGAGGGTTTAGGTAAATCATTCCAAATATCCTTAACATACATCCAGGACTCGATAGTCCGATAAAAGGTCGATAAGAGATTCACCTGTAACCCCGGTTTTAATGATAATCTTATCACCCTACATAAAAGAAACCCCCCTATAAATGTCTATGATTTTTTACGTCGAATCCTAGTCAAGTCAAGTCAAGTCAGCGAGTCAACACAGGCTGAGAAACACTAGGACACTTAACGTCGTACGGTCCGGAGGGCCAGGTAGTGGTAGGGGGCCTCAAATGAGTCTGAGTGCAAGTAGCTCAGGCACTACGGTAGGTCGGTAGAGTAGGAGACAGTAGGGGAAGAGGAGGACGGGGGTTAGAGAGGGTCGTAGTCTCAGAAAAGGTTACTCAGTTGAGAAGCGTACTCCACCAGTTTCATGACCTCAAAGTCGAAATCGTAGTAAGGAAGGTTTCTTTAGGGTCCCAACTAGAGGAAGTCTTACCTGACCAACCTAGAGGAACGTCAGGTTCCCTGAGAGTTCTCAGAAGAGGTTGTGGTGTGAAGTTTTCGTAGTTAAGAAGCCGCGAGTCGGAAGAAGTGTCAGGTTGAGAGGGTAGGTATGTACTGGTGTCCTTTTTGGTATCGGAACTGATCTGCCTGGAATCAGCAATTTCATTACCTATTTAATTTTACTTCATTAGCAAATAGTACCCGAAGGGACCAAGGAATCGTCATTTCTTAGACGAACGGTTACGTGAATACACCCAAACTAGGGACCCAGACCTTCTACGGGACCTCTTCCTTTACCGTTGGGTGAGGTCCTAAGAACGGCCCTTTAGGGTACCTATCTCCTCGGACCACCCGATGTCAGGTACCCCATTATGTCAGTCTTTACTGAATCGTTGATTTGTTGTTGTGAGTAAATAGTATTTCGGCTGTCAAAATTACGTATGTAATTTGTTTTTTACAAACCCTCTTATACAATAAGATATCTTTAAATCAGATAAAATAGATTTAGTAAATTCCTTTATGAGGCATGGAAATTTAATTACATGTGTTTTATTAAGACTTGTACGAAATTTCTAAATCTTAGTAAGTTTTCACTTTGACACAAATTTCATAAAGATAAAAGGAAAAGTGCTTTGTCAAAACACAAATACGACGAAAAATACTCTAATAGAAGTATTCATTTCGAACAAATATAATTTTTCTGTTTAACTTTTATTGATTTAATTTTAATTTAAATAATTGTCGACTTGAGTACAAAGGTTCTAATTTTGAAGAACAACATGTACGTAAATAATCTCTACCAGGGGTCGACTAGAAAAAGTTCTTTTTCTTAGGTAACTTTTTCCTCCCGTACGATTATCTGATGTTAGTTCACAATTATATCTTAGTAATATCCTGTAACGAATGTCGTGGTTCTCTTTCTTAAAACTTATTAACAGATCTTCTAAGACTTTCTAACATAGAATTTGACCAGGACTCTAAAACTCTAGATGTCGAAAGGGTTACCGTGATAGGTAAGTGTCCTGAACAGTTTCCTTAGTTTTGATCTTTAAATTTTTTTTTTTACAGTTCTTACAAGAAATCAAAGGACGAAAATGATACCTACGTCGTTTGGTCTTTCTAGTCAGGTTAAAATTTTTTTTAATTGGTTTATTTAGTATTTTAGTATTGAAGTGTACATAGGTAGTCTCTGGTCTCTTGTTTGTTCCTTAAAGACTTTGGTCTTCTCCTATTCTTTTGGTTCATTGAACTTAAGGTTTCTTTCTTTTAGGGTACTTCTTCTTCGTCGTCTTCTATGTTTGAGAGAGGGGTACAATTTTTCGTATCTTCTTTCTCCATGGTGAGTGGTCCGTTTGAATAGGTTTTGATTTCTGTTTCACACCCATAGTGTACACATCAGAGAGTCAGTACCAGTTGAGAAACACTGGGGTACCTGACGTCGGGTGGTCCGAGGAGATAGGCACCTCAAAAGGGGTCTTCTTATGACCTCACCCAACGGTAAAGAAGGAGGTACACCCATGGTATAACGAGAGATTAACGATCATTGGGACCTGGGTTCCGAAAAAAGTAACCAGGGGTATTAACGAGTGTTTATTCTAGTCCCCGTCCTTCCCCTTCCTTCTTCGGTCTCCTTCAGAACGAGTCACGTTGTCTTTACGTCCTTACTAACACCGACAGACCCCTTCTTGTCTTCTATTTATAACGGTCGACAAGGGGAGAGGAAGTTTATTTTAGGAATTCTAAGACGCTCTTCTATCTTTTATAAGATTTGTTGTCCGTCTTTGAATAGCAACTTCTTCCCATCTTCTTCTTTGATAGTGACCCTCTGTTGGCCCTTTGAAGTAACCGTAACTAAGGACATAATTGTGGTTGGACTCTAGTCGATGACTAGGGTCTTCCGTCCTTTGTGGGGAGGCCACGTTAGAGTCTGTGTTCCGTCATAAATCTCGTGACTCTTTAAAGTGGGAGGTTTCCGGGGTTTCGTCGTCATACGGACTGTAAATCCGTCTTTGACCGGTTGACTCACGTGTCGTGTGTTCGAACTACGGTTCGGATCTTCCCTTACATTATCTCTCTTCAACCGGGACCCCTCCTTCCTACTTCTCGTTCCATTTACGGGGTAGACCTCACATCGATATACTCCAACAACTTTTGACTCTCACACCTCATCAGTGACTCCTTATGTGGAGAACCCTGGAATAGGATTTGGGAGTCATGTGACGGTCAAAACGAGTGGTGACATTTTAGACTCCAGACACGAGACTACTTGTTATCGTCGCGGTTTCGGGTTTAGGTCTACTTGAGGACTTATCTGACTGATTAGACGGGTGTAACTACAGGTTTATCTCCTTCGTGAAGATCCTAATTTATCGTCACACAAAAAAATGGTGATAGAATGTATACTGCAATTAGTAAATTACTTTTTTTTATAATTTGCGTGGTTCTTTAGTTCTTTTACTTTGTACATATGTCCAGTCCTTCGTTGTCAATCTTGACCTGTACCTTGTTGTCTGACCAAGGTTTATCCTTTTCCTCATACAGTTAGACATATAACGGGGGGACTAATAAATTTAATATACGTCTCAAGTAGTACTCTTTGCGACCCGACCTTCTTCGTGTTCGACCTTAATTCTAACGGCCCTTTTTATAGTTGTTGGTGTGTATACGTCTACCGTAGCGGGAAAATCGTCTTTAACTTCTTCACAATTTCGCTGAGAACTGCTTTCACTTTCTCCCTTACTTTTTCAACCAAATTTCGAATTGTAAGTCTTTGATTCTAGTGCCGTAGGGTAGGGTAGTGAGGTACCGTTTATCTACCCCTTTGTCACCTGTGTCACCGACTGAAATGAAAACCCCGAGGTTTTAGTGATGTCTACTACTAATGTCGGTCCTTTAATTTTCTGTGAATGAGGAACCTTCCTTTCAATACTGATTGGATCTGTCGTATAATTTTTTGTCTCTGTAATGAAACAACTGTTTCCAGACAGATCAGTTCCGATACCAAAAAGGTCACCAGTACATACCTACACTCTCAACCTGATATTTCTTTCGACTCGTGGTTTATTAACTACGAAAACTTGACACCACAACGTCTTCTGAGAACTCTCAGGGAACTTGACGTTCCTCCAGGTTGGTCAGGTAGGACTTCCTTTAGTCAGGACTTATAAATAACCTTCCTGACTACAACGTCGACTTTGAGGTTATGAAACCGGTGGACTACACTTCTCGACTGAGTAAACTTTTCTGGGACTAAGACTCTTTCTAACTTCCGTCCTCCTCCTCTCCTACTGTCTCCTACTCTACTAACCTACCGTTGTGTCTGAGTCACCTGTACTCAAACCCATTCAAACCCTCAACCACTACCTGTCCCTCCGGACCGTACGAGGTCAAGTACCCCAGTGTGTCTCATCTTCTCCTGACTCGTTGACTTGACTGACTTGACTTCCTATTTCGTTGATACCTTTATTCTGAACCCCTACTATATAGACAACCTTTATAGTCTTTCCTATATATTTTATTAGTTGTACAATTTCCTGTATCACTTACATCTTACACCGTATGTTAATTCACAATTAGGAAATCAGTACAGACTGAGACACACTTGGATACCTGATGTCAGCCGGTCCGAGGAGATAAGTACATTAAGGGGTCCGTTCTTATAACCTCACCCAACGGCAAGGGAACAAGTCCCCTAGAAGGACTGGGTCCCTAACTTGGACCCAGAGGGTGTAAAGTCCGATTAAGAAATGGTAGGATCAGTGGTACGTTCGGGAACCGTATGTATTTCTCCAGGTATTAAAAAGTCTCTCTACTTTTGATATTATTTTCTAGTTACCACGTCGACTTCTTTCTTATACTTGTATCCGGTTAGAAACAGATTACGGATAGGAATCTGCTTCATTAGTAAAAATTTCTCTTCTATCTTTCCTTTTTTTTTTTTTTTTGGGTGTTGTCTTGTGTCTTACGTTCTCGACACCATTTTGGGTGTATAAAGGTTAGGTTTTCTTCTTTCTTGTTATGATTCTTTTGTGAACTTCTGACTTTGTAAGGTTTTACTTAAAAGGTTTTTTTTTAGTTTGATAGTTAATCGGGTCTTTTACGATCGGTCGTATTTACAATTTAAACTCAGTATAGACTAGAAACGACTGAGTTTCTTAGTTAAGCATCCCACATCGACAAGGGTTCAAGTATCGTACTATCTTATATAGTATATCGTATACAAGATATATCGACCTGTATATCGTACTATGTCTATTTTAGTCTTATACGAGAAAAAACGACAAACACCAGTATTTTTAATTGTTCCATCAAGCTTTTAAACTTATTCCCGTTTCCTGGGACCCATCGGTTTGTAAAGACTTGTTTCTTGTCTAAGCCTTCCGAACGTAGTGGACCACATCCTAACGGTTTGTTTCGGTAGATTTTCGACGTTATTTGTGTTGTTACACCACGACCTTATTTCTATCTGTATATCTGGGTACTTTATCTTATCTCCCAAGTTTATATGTACGTGTGTATTATCAAAAAAAAAAAATGTAAATTCAGGTTCCGGTAAGTTACAATTTTCCTATGAGAAACGTTATTTATCACACGACCTTTTTTAACCTATAGATATATACTTCGTTATAGGAATGGACGGAGTACTCTTTAAACATACGGCCGGTTCTTTTTTGTCAATCTTGGTCTGCACCTCACTTACCTGACCGAGGTTTAACCCCTTCCTTATACAGTTCCGACATATAACAGTGGGACGAATAAATTAAATATGCGTCTCAAGTCAAGTCAAGTCAAGTCAGTGAGTCAACACGGACTGAGAAACGCAGAGGTACTTGGTGTCGTGCGGTCCGGATGGACAAGTAGTGGTTGGGAACCTCAGGTGGGTTTGAGTGCAGGTACAACAGCCACTACGGTAGGTTGTGGGAGACAGTAGTCAAAAAGGGTCTTAGTCCCAGATAAGTTTACTCAGTCGAGAAGTGTAGTCCACCTGTTTCATAACCTCAAATTCGAAGTTGTAGTCCGGGAGGTTGCTTGTGGCTCCTGACTAGACGAAATCTTACCTGACCAACCTGGAGGAACGTCAGGTTCTCTGAGAGTTCTCAGAAGACGTTTTCGTGTCAAGTTTTCGTAACTAGGAAACCACGAGTCGGAAGAAGTGTCAGGTTGAGAGTGTAGGTATGCACTGGTGACCTTTTTGGTATCGGAACTGATCTACCCGGAAATAACTGTTCATTACACAAACGAAAAATTATACGACAGGTACAAGCAGTATCGAAAGGAAGGTTCCTCGTTCGTATAAAATTAAAGTACCGACATTAGTGGTAGACATCACTAAAACCTCTGGTCTTTTTATTTCAGTCGGTGACAAAGGTGACAAAGGGGTAGATAAACGGTACTTCACTACCCTGGTCTACCGTACTAGAAGCAAAAGACTTACAACTCGAAATTCGATTGAAAAAGTGAGCGGAGAAAGTGAAAGTAGTTCTCCGAAAAATCAAGGAGAAGTGAAAAACGGTATTCCCACCATGGTAGACGTATAGACTCCAATAACAATAAAGAGGGTCGGTAGAACTAAGGTCGAACACGAAGAAGGTCGGGTCACAAAGAGTACTACATAAGACGTATCTTCAATTTTTATTCGTCCCACTGTTGTATGTCGGAACTGTATGAGGAACAGGATAAACCTTGGTCAGACAACAAGGTACAGGTCAAGATTGAGAACGAAGGACTGGACGTATATCAAAAGAGTTCTCCGTTCAGTCCACCAGACCATAAGGGTAGAGAGAGTCTTAACAGGTGTCAAATAATACTAGATGTGTCAGTTTCCGAAACCGTATCAGTTATTTCGTCTTTATCTACAAAAAGACCTTGAGAGAACGAAAAAGGTACTGAGTCGACTACAACCGTTAAACTAGAGACCAAGGAGACGGAAAAGATTTCGGTCGAACTTGTAGACCTTCAAGTACCAAGTGCATAACGACTTCGGACCGAACCTCTTAAAACTCGTAATCAAATGATCACATACTCTACTCACGTTAACACGACATCAAACTTGTAAGAAACCATAATGGAAAGAAACCCTAACCTTACTTTTGGTTTCTTATACGTTTCATATAGTGCACTTTAGGGCCCGACCTACTTCGTGTGCGACCTTAGTTCTCTCGGTCCTCTATATAGTTATTTGGAGTCTATACGTCTAATGTGGTAGGAATACCGTCTTTCACTTCTCCTCGATTTTTCGGAGAACTACTTTCTCCTCTCGGTTTCTAACTTAATTTTGAGTTGTAAGTTTTTTGATTATAGTACCGTAGACCAGGATAATCCAGTACCGTTTATCTACCCTTTGTTGACTTTGTCACTGTCTGAAATAAAAGAACCCGAGGTTTAGTGACGTCTACCACAGACGTCTGTACTTTAATTTTCTATGAACGAGGAACGTTCTTTTCGATACTGGTTGGATCTCTTGTATAATTTTTCGTCTCTACAATAAAACGGTTGTTTCCAGGAAGATCAGTTTCGATAACAAAAGGGTCATCAGTCCATACCTACACTCTCAACCTGATATTTCTTTCGACTCGCGGTTTCTTAACTACGAAAACTTGACACCACAACCTCTTCTGAGAACTCTCAGTGAACCTGACGTTCCTCTAGGTCGGTCAGTTAGGATTTCCTTTAGTAAAGACTTACAAGTAACCTTCCTGACTACCACTTCGACTTTGAAATCATGAAGCGATGGACTACGCTTCTGGACTGAGTATTCTTTTTTGGGACTAAGACCCTTTCTAACTCCCGTCCTCCTCTTCCCCTACTGTCTCGTACTCATCCAACCTACCGAAGTGACTGAACAACCTGTACTCAAACTCGTTCGAGGCCATCAACGACTACCTGTCCCTCCGGACCGTACGACGTCAGGTACCCCAACGTTTCTCAGTCTGTGCTGACTGACTAACTTGACTTGAATATATTTTGTTAGTAGAAATTGGGTTTGGAGAGTTTTATAGGTGTTTTATTGAGTTTTACTTAATCACTGGTTTTAAATTTTGGATTTTGATATTTTAAAAGACACTCTTTCATACCCTCTTTAAAAAAAAACTGTTTACGGTTCAAAAGAATGTACTCTGTAGTTTACGTGTTAGATAAACTATTTTACCTGACTGTATAATCTGAAGTAACTCCAATTTTTGCACGACAAACTTTCTGTCGGATAAATTTATCTTCTGTACGTTATCCGACCTTCTTTACAAATATTTTATATATTTACTATTTACAGATCGTAGATCTCTTATATTTTCTGAAAGTTTTATGTCATTAAATATGGACACCACCTAAGTACAACTACATACCGTTTTGGTTATGTTATAACGTTTCATTAATTGGAGGTTAATTTTATTTATTTAAATATAATTTTTATTTTTATATATATTTCAATTTTTTTCTTTTATATGTTGTTTTTAAAATTTTCTGTTAAATAGAATTTTCTATATCTCCGTCATTTATAAGTCTACTTTTCTAAGAATTGTAGTATTGAGTGAAACTTTTAAGTTTAAATTTACGGTTACTTTATGATGATGTTTGTACAATCTCACTGACTTGAATTTTGTTTGTTGGTTTTTATGAGATTCATGGTTTAACACCTTCCTTTCTTTCATCTTAAGAGTATATGACGACTACCCTTAAAATTTATAATTACTGTGACTTCTTTTATTAATTCATCAAAAAGATATTTTAATTCATGGTATACTGGGTCCATAGGGTACGGATTGACGAAATGGATTCTCTCTAGATCCAATTTGTGTAAGTCCAGACAAGTAAACATATTCTCGAAATAAATATTGTCTTTTTAATTTTCGCTGGATTTATCGGTGTAGTTCCCTTATCTATTTATTTATTCCGTGTATATAAATTGTATGATACATCATTATTTGTCTTCGTAATGATGAGTATGGACCTTTTTACGTCTACTAAGGATTTTAGTACGATTCATTTCTGATGTATGAGACCAATGTTCGTATACTAAAAAGTTTGATGTTCCTGTTTATAGTACGTCATTCAAGGTTCTAGATCTCACTTTCTCCCTTACCATTCTTTCCCCATTTCCTTTGTAAAACTCTACTATTTACACAAGTCAACTAGATTTAGTGGTCTTTTAGAAATATATAAATCAGTGTAGGATTAAATGTAAAATTGTATACACATATATTATCATTAAAAGTATTAAAAATTTTTAAACAAATGATGACGTAAAAAATGTTAAACCACGACATAGTTCACAAAGAGGATCTTACTACCTGTAGGAAAGGAAAGTTTTGTATAATCTTTACAGTCTATATACGAGGATAACTTATAGAAGTTGGTAACAAAGTATGAGATAAAATAAGCGAGTACTTTAATAGGTAAGGGAAATATGACTTATAAAAACTTACACCTGTGATACTTACCGAATAATAACTCCAAGAAGTGACTCGGATCTTTAGAAGTCAATCTACTAGTAATTAATAATAAAACTTACTGTACAAAGTTCACTATTCATTAAACTTAAAAATGAAGATTTTATTTTAGGTCAATTTATCTTTAACTTACGATGACACATCCTTAGATAACAGATACATAAATAGATTTCCGTTGGATTTACTCCTCAGTTACCGATTTATAATATAGGATTTACTCCTCAGTCACCGATTTATAATATAGACCTAGAGAAGTTCTGAGTTATTAGGAACTTTTATTTACTAGAAATCTCTTCTGATTCGAAATTTTCTGCAATTAGTTATGTAGAAAATAGTATGCGGTTGTAATGAATTATTATTTCATTCAACTCTAACATACGCCATTCACCTGTAAAGTTTTCACTATAACAATTCTTGTAAATTTATTTTTGCTATAATTTGAACTGCAAAGGAGATTGAAATGATTCTTAAATAAAAATCATATTGAATAAACAATTGAATAGACACACACACATTTAAGATATACGTTTTCCTCTTTATTAAAAAAGAAAAAAAAAAAAATGTTTTTCGTAATGTTAGAATGTCAAAACAGCAATTGTTATATCTGTTGCCTGTAGTTACCCACCTTAGTTTAGTACTCAGATTAAAGCAATAGACATTTTACCCCTATAATTAACTAATTAGAATAACCTAATAAAATTTTTAATTTATTAAATCATACGTATATTTATATATTATACAATTGATTCTGGAATTTTAGACATATATTCGTGACTCAAAAGTATAGTATAGATTAAAATTTAAACGAATCATAGGTGACTTTAAATAAATCATCCAATCAATTTGAGTATAAAGAGGTAAACAATAATATGTAAATTTAATATGTAATCTTTGATTGTCCGAATAGTTCAGTCTTATGTATCTAAACTAACGGACACGATTTTGGATTTCTATATTATAACTTTCTTTTGTACCGTGAGATTAGTTGTTTAATCGTTTAAAAAGATTTTCTTTTAATCAAAAGAACTCTTATGTTATCAGACTTTATATATGATGGGGATCCTTAAACTCAATTTCCTAGATCCCTTTTATAACTTCGTATATGAATTTGAATAGATATGTCACTCAGTCACTTTCTACTTCGACATTTCGTTTGGTTAAATACTCGTTTATTTCACAGGTAAAGACGTAATTCTATAAAGAGGAACCAGAGTTTTCTGATTTTTGATAGATTTACTATTAACGAAGGTACGTGTTCTGTTAGGGGACGAGGGTGTTACCCACTCACCTTTCTCTTTGGTTATAAGACATCTATTTTATGATAAATCTATAAATCTAGCGAGACAGACTTATATTCTACGTGACAAATACTAAAAAGATAAAGAAAACTAGGGTAATGGATTTAAAAAGAGATATGAGGTAATAATGTTAAAACATCCTAATAGATGTGATAGAATTCCCCGAAAGTCTCTAAAAATACATCCCATAATTGTAGTTAGTAGAGAACCGATATAATCATACATTTGAATGTAATAGTCCAGACAAAGAAGTCGGACACATGATGCGTCAAACCCCAGAACCGTGATACGGTTTATTCCGTTGCAGAATTTCAACCTTTCAAAAATGAAAGACATTCATACTACCTTATATTAATAAAGTATAGACTGTTTCCTTAATTTCTTGGACCATATTATAATACTGAGGATTACAAAGTCAAAACTTTACAAAAAAATTAAATCACGAACATGAATAAAAATCATACATTTATACGTAGGTCTCTTACGATATGACTTTTACCTTACTAACAATTTCAAAATTTAAGACTGAATTTCACTTCTTTGGGACTGGAATTTACCGAAAGTAAATGAAACCGAAGTAGAGTCCTTATATATTTCAACCTTTCCCGTAGGGAGATGTGAATCTTTTTATTTTTTTTTAAGTCTGTTTTAAGGTCAGTCCAGGTACTGAAGTGAACTTGGGTAGTCTCTAGACTGTAAAGTCTCATTGGTTTATTAGGTTTGAGAGTTCTCTGTATTGAGGACACCCCTCCATATCCTTCGTTTGAGATATAATCTTCCCGTTTCCTATGTCCTACGATCTATTCTTAAGTCGATCTTATAAGTTACTTAACCGTTACTTGTTCTTGTCGGACCGTTTTCTCGTACTTCGAGAATCTCCGGTGTCTATCTTCCTCCTTAATGTGGAAGAAAAAATATATTTACAAGAATTGTCATAGGGGAGACTACAGAAGTGAATGGTGTATGTAAGAGTCGAATGGAATAAATTTAGTCACCGGCCCATACTATCCCAGAGGGCCCACCGAGTCGACCATTTCTTAAACGGACGTTACGTCCTCTGGGGCCAAACTAAGGACCTGGTCCTTTTAGACGACCTCTTCCCTATCCGATGGGTGAGGTCATAAAAACCCGAAGGGACCACCGAGCCAACCATTTCTTAGGTGGACGTTATGCCCTCTGGACCCAAACTAGGGACCCAACCCTTTTAGGGGACCTCTTCCCTTTCCGATGGGTGAGACCGGACCTCTTAAGGTACCTGATATGTCAGGTACCCTAGAGTTTTTCAGCCTGTGTTGACTCACTGAAAGTGAAAGTGAAACCCCATACTATTTCTACATAACGTAACTAAAAATCATACTGAGAATAAACACTTGACGAGAAACATATTTAATATGTGTATAATTATTCGTAAAAAGACTAAAAAAAGATAAGAAAGAAAAAAGATCAAGAAAGAAAAAATGTTTTTCGTATTTTCGGAATGTCAAAACAGTAATTACTATATCAGTCACCTCTATATGACCTGATCTTAGATTAGTACTGGGGTTATAAACAATTAATCCACAGGAACTTGTCCTGAACTAACTTCCTTAACTCGCGTATTGTCACAACTTCCTTATTTTTGTACAAGTCTATTTAAATTACTCCCCGACTTGTACGTACGTGGAAATACATCTTTTGTCTGTTTCAACTCTTTTGTCGAGTTCAAGGGTGTAAAAGGGGTACTTGAAATGTCTCTATAGTCATACCCGTTGGGGTCTAAACGTACGGAGTGAAGGATCATTTGTGGACACGTCCACTAACTAACAGGTTCAGTACCGAAATCCTTTCTGTCAAATACATTTCTTCAATTATACCTCCCCGAGTAAAATAAAAGATTGAACATACCAGATCTTAGATTATACTCTCTTAACAGTATCAAGTTAAGAAACTGATTTGTCAGTTTCAAGTCAGGTACTACCCCCATGAGTAGTTTACCAAACAACAACGATAACAACAAGTCAAGGATTCAGTGCATACTAAAAAAACTGAAGTACTTGACATCGTACGGTCCGAAGGGACAGGAAGTGATAGAGGGACTCAAACGAGTTTGAGTACAGGTAACTCAGTCACTACGGTAGGTTGGTAGAGTAGGAGACGGTGGGGGAAGAGGAGAACGAGAGTTAGAAAGGGTCGTGGTCCCAGAAAAGGTTACTCAATTGAGAAGGGTAGTCCACCGGTTTCATATCCTCAACATCGAAGTCGTGGTCAGGAAGGTTACCTATAAGTCCCAACTAATAGGACTTAGTTTTAGTTTACCAAAGAAAAAGAAGTTTACACAGTCGAACATTAACTTAAGTGAAAGGTTAGTAAAGTAGTTAAAGATGTTATTTATGAAGTATTATTGTGTCAACTATTTTAATAACGTTATCAAGTTTTATATTATTTAAAAAAATTGTAACCAAAGAGTGATTGTACTTGTACTTCATGAATATTAAACTAGAGAATACTTATACCTCCACTGTAATGTTATTTAGTATACATCAAAGATATTACTTGCATACTATGTCGCAGTCCGGTAAAAGTCACTAAGACTCTTCGTCAGAAACTCTCCTTCAATATGGAAATTTGACGACAAAAATATTAAATTGAAAAAGTACCTTACATCCGTACAGAAAAAATCTAAGACAATCATACTTCAGACTATAAACAACCCAAATTTTTCGTACTACGTCAAGTATTCACTGTATGATAATGATAGTTCATTAAAGGAGTGGTCCCTTGTAATTTTGAGGAGGAAAAGGTAGTTAATGTAAATGGACTCCGTTATCATTTTTAAAGTGTAGATGAAATTGTTTATTATGTAGACCATTCCGGTTCAGTTACAAGATTTACAGTACCAGTGACATATGTATGAAATTAGTACAAAAGTTTATAAAAGAGTCAAAAGAAAAGTCTGATCGAATAAAGGTGTCCTTTTTTTTATCTACACGAATCTTAATAGGTTACGTTATTTGACTTGACCAAGGACAACCAAGTATTTTATAAATGGTACAGGATTTTACAGTTTTATGAAATCGGATCATAAAAGTTTTTGATACTAAATAGTACGACGGTCCCCACTTCTTAATCTAAAGAAAAAACTTCGTCTATTATTTTTATTTGACTATAAAATTTTAATTATAAAATTATAGGTACGTTAGTTCAAAGTAAAGTGTAAAAGAATATACAATATACGTAGAAAATATACTTATTTTTAAATAGACTGTGTGAAGAGTAAGGATTTTTCATTTTATTTTCAATCAGTTTTATAATTCGAAACGATTCCTCTTCAGTAATATTAAACGTTGTTAATGGAATGCAAATTGTTATTGAGGGAGGTGTAAGTCTTCCGGTATACGTCACTAATATGTGGTATCACCCCTTATTTTAAAAAGAAAGTGAGGTGGCCATAAAACATATATATAAAAAAGAAAGTGAGTGAATAAATATTATCGAAATTTCCTTCTTACCGAAGAGTCTATATTTTTTCGCCACTTCGTCGATTGTATCTTAAAGTATTCCAAAGACGACCCACCGTCTGGTCGTTGTCGACGTATTCATCTTCGTAACGACCCACGTGAACCGGAAATAGTGATTAAGGTCCCGTGTCAACAGAAACCACGCACCGGTCAAAATATTAGTCCTCTGTTGTCTCTTCGACGTATTACTACTGAGAGTACTAAAATCCTCTGACTTCTTGATTACCAATGATAGAAGTGCCAATTACTACTTTGGCTTTACTAGTACTTATAAAGATCTTTATATAAATTTTAAGTCCAGAAGAATTACTCATTTAATTCGTTATAAAACCATAATGTCTTCTATTTACTCTTTATGAAAAATTCTTTACAGAAGTTTTACCTCTCACAACACATCTTCTATTTGTTATTTAGTATAATTATCATCCTTATCTTAGATTAGTTTACATATATAATAAAATTTACATAAACACTTAAATAAAAGTGACATGGATTACATGAAAACACCAATTTTTATCAAGAATGTACGATGATAACAGAATTGAAATTTTTTCATTAAATTTACGTTATTGTAAGAGTGTAATGGATAACTTTATAACTATTAATAATTTTAGTACCGAAGTTCTTTGAAGAAATAAAGTTACATTTACGGTACTTTTATATAAAAACTTTTTTAAATAAAGTCGTTATTTATATCCATTATTTAAACCTAATATGTAAATTTCATTAATACATTAGATTTGCACACAAAGTCATTCCTATACTATAAAGAAATTACGGAAGGATAAAATTTGATATATCAGTAGTAAAAATTTGATCGGAAAAAAGTGAATATTCTAAAAATTCTAGAAAAGTATCATAGACGTATACACACTGAGAACCAGATAGGTATATACTAGTTTTAGCATAGTGGAAGAGTATTAAGAATAATCGTCAATCTGAAGATAATGAATGTCTAGGTTACTTTTTAATCGGTTACTAGAACTTACTCTGTACATTAACCTCAAAGTCAAAAGAGTCGGAATTTAGTTACCATATCTTTATATACTTTATATATCTGAAAGTATAAGAATTCAGACAGGAAGACATTATTAAATACAGGTACTTACAGTATAACATAATCTTAACTCTTTACTCTGATTTTTGTATATATATATATAAAGATGAAACAGTAAGATAAAACTTTAAAGTGTAATGATAAATTTTTGATATTTATCTGTTGCACAGATTGTGTTTATTCTCCTTTAATCAATTATTATCACTGTAAAGTACTTTAATATAATAAACCTTTTCGAGGGTACAGTGGAGAAAGAGGTTGTAGTATCTGTATGCGTGTGTAGTGTGTGTATATGGGGTGTACTTATATTTGTACACGGAAGCATATCATGTAAGNAAGATGAAACAGTAAGATAAAACTTTAAAGTATAATGATAAATTTTTGATATTTATCTGTTACACAGATTGTGTTTATTCTCCTTTAATCAATTATTATCACTGTAAAGTACTTTAATATAATAAACCTTTTCGAGGGTACAGTGGAGAAAGAGGTTGTAGTATCTGTATGCGTGTGTAGTGTGTGTATATGGGGTGTACTTATATTTGTACACGGAAGCATATCATGTAAGAAGATTCGGATAGAAAGTGATAGTCAAAACGAAACACTAATTCCGTTCTTAAGACTTCATTTTCGATTTTATATAAAAGGAAACTAGATAAAACGAAGGTCAAAAGAACAAGAGAGAGAATCAAGAAGTTCCATATTTTTACAATTCCCCGGTACGACATCCACAATCTTTTTTCTCTCCTCTTGAAGACAGAATGATTAGAGTCCTTTGAATCCTTAGAGATATAAAGAAGGATGTTTGTGATAGGTTTCGAGAGTTACAATTGAAAACAAAGTCTTTGAGAATGTCGTGACAAAGGTTCATGTGTATAAAAATAGAACTACGATACAGAAACGTGAGAGGAAACTAAAAGGGGAGTACTAAAGTGTTACAATATATGACAAAACATCAAATTAAAAAATTTATATTAGTTTCATGATGTACGTTGTACTAAAAAATTTTATAGTTTGTTAATGTCGAATCAAATTAATACTTTTCCTTCTGAAGGGTGGTATTAATAGGAGAGGGACGTAGGTATAGGCCTCTGTTGAAATTAATAAAGATACAGAAATGACAAAAAAGGGGTACTGTCTGAAGATTAAAAGGGAGCAATGAATAAGGAGGGAATAAGGTAAATCGCTATCCTGGGAGATGTCTCGGATCTTTGGAAGGAGCGGTCGGACAGAATGACGGTCTACACCGGACACTGACTTAATTTCGGTTACTACATTCTCATTGAAGACCGATGTTTAAAATTTTTAATTTTATTATCAGAAGATAACCGAAAGAAGTAAGGGTCCCTTTTTGTTTGCACCACAATCACTTGGTCGAAGATAGTCCGTCCTTTTATCTCGTTATTCTTATTTCTTTGGATCCACGGACCCATGGTAGTATCTCATATCGGTCAATACAATGGACTGACGGGTTAATACTATCCGACGAGACCCTCTCTCCTGATATGAAAAGTTCCTGTACTTACTCAGACTTAATTGGATACAGGAAAATCACGTCTTTAACCGGAAAGAAAAAAAGAAAAGAAAAACGGAAATTTCCGTAAAATAAATCCATCTCTACATCCTAGTAACTTTCTCATCATATATTATTTTGTCTTGATTGAGTTGTAACAAAATGAGACTGTTGGTCACTAACTACTAATACTGATAATTAATTAAGTCTTATTTTATAAAGAAGACGGGAAGGACTGATATTTTTCAGAGTTAAGTTCCTTTCCTCTTGGTAGAAATTCTGACATTCACACCTAACCCAATAATTTTTTTTTTTAGATAACGATTTATTTGTGATTGACGTACAGAAGTCTCTAAACTCATGATCAAAGAATCAGGTAGTTGTGTTCAACATTTTCTTTGTAGCTTCATGTCTAGTTTTGAAGAGTTTGTGGAATTTAATCCTCTCTGTTTCACTCCATAATAAAAGTTTAATAGTTGAGAACAGAATACAGAGGGATTCTGAGTCCCTTCTTAAATCTCGACACCGAAAAAGATGGTAAGAGGTCGAAGGACAGGAGTATGACACCACCGTCCGTAGTGTTCTCCCTACTACGACAATTTTTGTTTTGTTTTATTTTTTTTGGACTTAAACAATGACTTACCATCTAACATGTTTTTATACACCACTGACAATTGGACACTACTGGATTTCGTCTCTACGACTTTAAATTCTATTCACTTAATTCATCTCTTCTGTGAACACTCAAAGAGGACAAACTTCCCATCAATACGACATAAATTTCACTCTCCCTTCTTCTCTCACTCTGGTTAACTCTCTAATCGTGACTTTATATATGTAATGGTATACATTTTCTGTAACCCTTTTGGAGACTACGACCCTTTCTAACTCCCGTCCTCCTCTTCCCTTGTTGTCTCCTACTCTACCAATATACCGTAGTGGCTGAGTTACCTATACTCAAACTCGTTCGAGGGTCTCCTATCACTTCTTGTCCCTTCGGGCTGTACGACGTCAGGTACCCCGACGTCTCTCAGTCTTTGATGAGTCGGTGACTTGTTGTTTATACATTTTATCTATCGGTCAACCTTAAACGACGTACTGAGTCCCTCGAGTTTGGGTCAAGAGACACGGTTGAATCTCCCAACTCTACCCCACCCTCCTCCCTACCTCCCCTATACATATGGATACCGACTAAGTACAACTATATATCGTCTTTGGTTGTGTTATAACATTTCGTTAATAAGAGGTTAATTCTTATTTATTTAAAAATTATTAAGGGGTCAATCTAGACTTCCTTTTTTCTCTCTCTCCCGTCAATCTGTGAATTATCGTCCTCCCACCTAACACCTCCTGCTACGATTGTCAACGGTTATAGGTAAAAAGAAGCGATAATTTAATTGTCTTTGAGAGTACAAAATCGTATATGTATTGGTGGACCCATCTTTTTTGTAACGGGTCTAAGAGGCTATGGGTCTATACTAGTACTCTAATTAAAACAGTGTACTCACACTCAATTTAAGAGTCGAGTACGATAAATTTTTCCTTGTAAACGAACCGAAGGTGTAAGAGCGAAAGGTGTAGATACACCTCCCTACCATGACAGGTCAGTCGAACTTAGTTTATCTGACCTATAGTAGGGTACCTCTGACTCCTTTTTTTATAGTCCTTGGATCAAGAAACCTTCTCAACAGTCTCATTTAGTAGAATAGATCGAACCTTGTGGAAAAATGGAAAACTGACTATTCACTCCTTTTTTTTTAGAAATAAAATAGACTTGGTGATATTTCAAAATATCATACAACCGTACACAAAAATGATTATGTGTTTGCGAAGAGATTTATAGTCCGAATTTCTCTAAATTTTTTTTTTTAGTTGAACTATATATAAGAGAAATGAAGGAGGAAACTATCTATTCCTGTATAAACTACCTTAAAAATGGGAAAGGGTGGTGAGGTTCCAAATTGAGATGTAAAGTTTTACATGTAAACATAAAGATAAAGTATAAGGTAGTGGGTGTTGACATAAAGATGAGAATAAAATGCATAAATTCTATAATCAGAAGGGATGAAAAGCAAATGGAAAGGAGAGTTTAACGTCAAGGGTTTGAATGGTTAATACAAAAATATGAACAACTTTCATTTATAATTTAAATTCTTAGGATACCAATACATAATTGTTTCATGTAAGAAACTCTTTTCGTACCAATCGTGTCTTAAAGAGAACACGAGTCCGTAGTGAATTCCTTGTAAGAATCTTTATCCCTGTAAAAGAAGGAATCTCTATCGGAATGATTACTTAAGGTGAGTAAATGAAGTAATTTTACGAATGAAGACATCTAAACGTCGTATATATTAAAGTCCCCTGAACACAAATAATAACAGGACCCAACGAAAAACGAATCCAGAAACAAGAACAAAATAACGAATCGGGGTGACCACCGTTACTCTCCACCCACCCAATGTCCTGGTTTTCAATTTTAGTTTTCCTTTATGCACCTTTATCTTAATAGTCAAGTTTTAGTAAAAGGGAATTTAAAACTTCGTCAAAGGGGCAACAGAAAGTTTTCGACCAACATCTTTCAAAAGATGTTGAAATAAGAACAAGATAATCTAAATAATACATAAAAATAAACGAAAAAAAATTTTGAAAAATTATAAGTATAAACGTATAAATTTTACCATTCACACACAATCAGTAAGTCAGTACAGGCTGAGATACACTGGGTACCCAACATCAGACGGTCCGAAGAGACAGGTACCTTAAGAGGCCTGTTCTTATGAGTTCACTCGACGGTACGGGAAGAGGTTTACCATATGCTTATATATATTTTACCATATTTTACCACACATATATATATATATATATATATATATATATATATATTACCACACACACACATTACATTCAACGAGTCAACACAGGTTGAGAAACGCTGGGGTACCTGATATGTTAGGTACCTTAAGAGGTCCGGTCTTATGACCTCAACCATCAGAAAGGGAAGAGGTCTCCTAGAAGGGTTGGGTCCCTACCTTGGGTCCAGAGGACGTAACGGTCGTCTAAGAAATGGTCGACTCGGTGTTCACTTCGGGTTCTTATGACCTCACCCATCGGATAGGGAAGAGGTCCCCTACCCAAAGGTCGTAACACCACCTAAGAAATGGTTGACTCGATACTCTCTTGTCAAGGAATATGTCCCGTCAGTCTTATCCGGAAGGATTGTTTCATTTCACCTCATCTCTGTAATTCCCTACACACCCCTACCCGGGTCTTCCAGGGCCTCCCTACCTGGTAGAGGAAGGGTACTTTAAGAGTGACGTGGACGACGTTACCACATGATTATTTATACTTGACATACGGTTATATATAAGATTGTATAAACTTTATAAAGAAATTTCCACATGTAAAGAAAGTAACTAAGACAAATCTGCGACATTAGGATAAAATTAAGGATACGGTAAGTTGAAACCCTATAGAAAATGATAATATCAGGACAATAAAAAGAAGAGGGACAAAAGAAAGTAACGGAAACTCTACAGATTACAAATCGAATCTATGTTAAACGAGAAACTTCAGTGTGGTCACTTCACGTCAAAGACGGATTGATCGGATATATTACCAGTGACTTTAGGAGTCTGCAATGAACTACTAATTATTTAAACTTGTTTATACCGAGGGTGAGAAAATGAGTGAGGTATAAAAAGTACGGAACTCTATAGAAGAAATCGCGTTACAAAACAGACACTTTTTTTAATTACTTTGAAGTCTCATGTATTTATATCAAGACTACACTCTTAAAAGAGGGAAGACTCATTTAGACAGGGTGGGAACTTGGAAGATTCTATTGGACCATGGAAGTCTCAAGATCTCAAGAATCTTCTTGGATTCGTCCATACGAATAATTTCTACTGGAGTGGAAAAAGAAAGAGACGTATCCTAGTCCCTATCTTTATTTTCATTTTAAGGGAAAGACCTAAATATTAACCCAGGGACTCACTTACTCAGTTATTAGAATCCTGACTGAACAATATTACTGGACATTTTAGTTTCGTTTAATTCTTCAAACTTTTGGTTTCGATAAAAGTTCCAAGTCAAAACTCACCAACCGTCGTCTTGGGGAAATTTTTATTGTCACTAGAAAATTTTCAATAAAAATTTACCTCCTATTAACAAAATGTCACAACATACCAAAGACGGTATGTAGTTGTACTTAGTCAATGTGTATTACAGGGGAGGAAGAATTCGAAGAAGGGTGGAGGGTGGGGTAGAGTAGAGAGATCCAACAGCATCTCGTACTCCAACTCGAGGGACCTCATTGTGAGTCGAAGTTTCTCTCATACCTAGTCAACACACCCCCTCCTGACGTCACAACATAAACTGACTATCAAGGGTTGATCCAACGACCCTTAGTTCTGTCATTACTGATTTCCATTACCTTATTTTGTGTAATTCAACTTAGAGTTGAGTAAATCTAAAGAAAACAAATGTTTATAGGATTCGACGTAAAACTAATTTTATCAATTATTATCGATAATTTTACTAATAACAACAACAAGTCAACAATTCAGTACAGTCTGAGACACTGGGGTACCTGACGTCGTGCGGTACGAAGGAACAGGAAGTTGATAGAGGACCTTAAACGAGTTTGAGTACAAGTAACTTAGTTACTAAGGAAGGTTGGTAGAGTAGGAAACAGTAGGGGAAGAGAAGGACGGGAGTTAGAAAGGGCAGTAGTACCAGAAAAGGACTACGCTTCTCGACTGAGTGACCTTATCTGAGACTACGACCCTTTCTAACTTCCGTCCTTTTCTTCCCCTACTGTCTCCTACTCTAACAACCTACTGTAATGGTTGAGTTACCTGTACTCAAACTCGTTCGAGACCTTCCACCGTTTCCTGTCCCTTCGGACCGTACGACGTCAGGTACCCCAGTGTTTCTCAACCAGTGCTGACTCACTTGTTGTTGACGAGAAGGGTAGTCCATCGGTTTCATGACCGAGAAGTCGTAATTGTAGTCAGGAAGGTTACTTATAAGTCTCAAATAAAGGAAATCCTAACGGACCAACCTAGAGGAACGTCAGGTTCCCTGAGAGTTCTCAGAAGAGGTTTGGGTGTCAAGTTTTCGCAGTAAAGAAGCCACGAGTCAAAAGAAATACCAGGTTGAGAGTGTAAGTATGTACTGATGATCTTTTTGGTATCGAAACTGATCTGTCTGGAAACAGTCGTTTCAATACAGAGACGATAAATTGTACGACAGATCCAAACATCTGACATAGGTAATTTACCATCGAGAACACTCGACATAAAAGATTGATCTTTATTTATAATTTTACGGTACAATTATAATATGGTAATACAATTTTATGATTTTTATATTCATTGTCTTTATTAGGATAGAACTTCACTGAAAACACATATGTCGTCTTACGAAAAACAAAAAGACTGATTATTTTTTACTGACGAAAATCAATCTTTAATTATCTGGAACTCGATGTGAAATTATTTTATTATTTCACTTTATTTTATTTTATTCAAAATAAAACCTTAAATATATAGAAAACACCTTTACCACACAAATGTCAATGTACCCAAGTGTTGTCAAAACATATCAATGGAAATATGGATATACTTTTTCGGAGATAAATCTATCCTTTTCCATATTAAATTATTTTCCCTGAAACAAGACTATAAACAATTCTGGACTGGAAGGTAGAGTAAATGTTAGAATACGATTGAAAGTATTCTATTAATTGGAGAAACTAGACACTTCATTTATATAGTACAATATTTATCTTTATAATACGAACTAGGTTTTATCGTCGACTGGATACTTTTGACATAAAGGTAAAGTATACTTTTAGATCCTATATATTCTTCTTAATTTTCCATTATACAAAACTAGAGGGTTTACATGGCATACGATAAGTAAAACTATACTTATTGTTTGTAAAAACATCAAAGTTCGTTACGGAAAACCCTATATAAGATACTACGAATACATTTTATAGAACGTCTACGAAATAAGGAAATTGTAAACGTTTTAAACATAAAGTAGGAGTACTCAGAAGACAAAACAAATTCCGGCCTATCCCATTTACAACCACGTAGATTAATCGTAGTTTTTTATGGTTCAACTAGTCTATCATTAAGTTTTCGTTTATGTGTACCAGAACAATATCTCCATTGATCTAAAATGAAATTACGAGTCATCTACTTTTTGTACAAGGTGTTCGTACACAAGTCTAACCGAAAGAATTGAGACAAAGTTTAATGTATCAAGAAGATTAATAAGAATGTAAATTATTTACATAAACTGTATAAAAATCATTGAAAGTAAATTAAACCTTCATACGAGACCAAAGAGAAAAGATAAGATTTACAAGATTTATAAATAAGATAAGATTTATAGGATTTATCAAGATCATTTCTTATAAAACAATAACTTCACGAACTTTACGTACATTGATAATCGTCGATACATGAAAGTAATATAGTTCAAGTCATTATAGTTGAACTATTTTCTTATTCTTATTTTGTTATAATAATTTATTTATAGTTACAATCTTGGTGAAAGAGAAATATAAAACCGAAGGCACACGAGACAGTGACTTTTTTTTTTTTTTTGCATAAAGATTAAAGTGTACAGTGGTTCTTCGTTATAGTAATTCTTTGGTTCAATTTTGTGTAATTAAATAACATTTTGGTCATTGTATAAAATCGAAATTTTGGTCAAGAAAAGTGAATACAGACATGTATATAGAACTACTTTTCATCTTTGGACTTGAAAACTCACCGTGACAACAAAGTGTCTTACTATTTCTTGGTGTTTCAGGATTTTAATACTTAAACTTATGTTCAAAACAGTTGATTGTCGATGTATTTAAAGTCTATAGTGTATTGTCGAACTTCAGAGTCACTGGAGTGACTTCTTTTCGTCTAGTATAGATGAAACTACTTAAAAATCATACAAATTGAAAGTTTTAAATCTATTTTACGGACTATATAGTGAATCATTTATTCACGAGTTAAAATAATCCGTATCACTATTGTATAAAATGAATAAATACGAGGTCAAAACAACTTTTTAGTCATTTATAATATGTGTTTCACACCTTTCTTTACTTTTTATAAAAACAGTAAGATTGTCGTGACAATTGTATGCGAAATTAAAAAGGGATACATACAACACGAATTAACATTTATACTATATTATGTTAAATATCTGAAAATGTAAAATTAAATATAGTCCCTGTAAAGAGATACGAATCTGTACCCGTATAAAAAGTATCAAAGTATCTTAAAAAAGTCCACAGTTCTACTTTTAAGGTAAAGATATTAAACTTTTATCTCACTAGACAAATGACCACAAACTGTGGTAAGTGGAACTTTTGTGTTCACATGGGGGAGATGTGTGTATGTTTATTTTTACTGGTTTCCCTATATTTTTTGTTATAACTTCTATAGGTAGTCTTCTTCGGACTTATACCATGGTATGTTGTATTTAAGGACAATCTGTATGATTTTTATATGAGTAATCGTTCCTTCGACATTATATAATTCTTATGTCTTTGTGTTATTTTTGACGTTAAGAGATTAAACCTCCCAGTTCCCAATATCTTCTTCGATTTTGGGACCCGTCCTGATGGAGTAAATCTTCACGACGATTACACTACCTCGGTTTCTAAAGTTTTCCCTGGGTAACGTACTTATAGATACGGGTGTATATCTGTGTAACCTGTCTTTTGTGGACAACTATGGTCTTTCCGTGGAACTAGAATTAACGAGGATTATGAGACCTGAATAGAACTTGATGGTCTCGTCAACTGACTACACCATCATCATAATGTACTCCGCCGTCCTAGTACTGTACGACAATGTGTAGAGATGTTTCAGTGTCTCTCTTTGTAGGGTCATAACTCTGATCTGTATTAGTATAGAACATAGATGAGTTTGTCTCTTGACTTAATGTTTATGACAGGAATCTTATCATTTAAGTTGTTTGTATCTTCTCGTTACTTCGTCTTTCAAGGTCACTTAGTAAAGAGTATAGTTAACTATACGACTTAGTGTCCTTACCATTATAAACGTATTAAATCACAAAGTCGATTTTTACACTCATAAACAAGTCGTGTTTAATTATTACTTTTCTTCATTATCTAGGTACTTATTAAATACGTATTTATAGACTACTTCTCTTTGAAGAGGTAAGTAACTATTTATGTTTCTTTATATTTTATACGTTATTTTATATTTTATATTTTTATACTTTATTTGTCTAATTTACCTGAGATAAAACTTCGAACTGACACAATGTATCCAAGTTTATTGTATTAGTGTGATAGAGTCAAATTGATCTCTTAAATCCTAACAATTTGAAATCTTAAGAGGTTATTAAAATCATTAAGTTAACTGTATTAAAGAATTATTAAATCTTCTAAATTTGATTAATATACACATTTATGTATCGACAAGTATTATATAAATATAAATTAGTCCCAAGGGTCTTCAAGAATACTTTGGTTCTCTATAGAGTCTATTGACAATTGAAAATATACGTATATGTAGTATACAAATCTATATGAGTATTTGTTACTAAGTAGATTATTTTTATTAAACTCGTTGATTTTCTATCAAGTTCCGTCGAGAACTCAAAAGTTCCGATACTCTGGTTTTCATGTCTCCCTTTAAAAAGGAAATCTTTTTACTAAATTGATCTCAAGTATTTCCTCTATAAGGATCTTCTACCATACATAGTGTACAAAGGTATTATATATATGGACTTACTATCATTGACAAAAATCAAAGAATCCCAACAGTATAGTTACATGATGATTGACCACGGAATTTTCTTTTCTATTTAAATAATAACGTGACAAAACCTATGATCTGTAGATTTTAGTCATAGTCGAACAGACGAAGGAAGATTCCCGAGACTCACTAGTTTCTCTTACAAGATAAATTGACGTGTGTTACTTATACCGTTAAGTTTAATGTTTTCACTAAAGTTAAACCCGTGACATATTGTTCTCGGATAACGCATTTTTATGTACGGTAAATGAATACACAACTAATCTTACTTCTAACAATTGTACAGTAGTAATTTATTTAATGGTCCTATATTGTGATTGTAAAAATAACTAAAAATAGTCTCAAGAACTAAATTTTGGGTAAATTATTTTGTATAAAAATAATATTATTACACCTGACTCAAACTGTAACTCATAGAAACAAAATCCTTTAAGTTTTTCTAAATAAAGTATTACTAAATAAAGATATTAAAGGATATACACCTATTTATGGTAGAGAATGTCCTTCATCGAAAATTGACGGAATATTCAGAAAAACATTTTCAAAATTTCTGGTGTAAAATGTCTTTGTAAAATTAAATAAAATAATATAAAATTTATTAGTTTTAAGTTTGAAAATTTATAGAAAATTGAACTATTTAAATCTCTGTGAAGTATACTTTTAAATTTTTTAATACGAAATCATTTCTTTTCCGAATGATTTATAGATGAACTTGAATAACTAATATATAATAACAACTCATATGAACTATTCAAACAACTGTTTTAAGGTTTGGAATTACCGGTAATTTTCATTACCGACTCGATAATTCTATAGACAATCTCATTAAACCAAATTTTTCGTAACATGACCTCAAGTACTGACTTACTTGGTGTTTTAATAACTTTCGTAAACAGTTAATGGTTTTACCTCGTTATAATCATTTGTAAATTTTTTACTCATACGGAAAGTTGATGTACCGTAGATTCCCTGTGTTTAGTTATCTTTCATTTCCTTCGTTTAGTTTGTTGTAAAGACGAATAGTTCTGGAAATTGGAAAAAGACAACTGTTTAAGTATTAGTGTAACCAAGAGTCTCGGTCGATTAAATAACTAATGTACACTCCGTGTAGAGAGGAAGTAGTAATTCCTTTATCTCTGTGTAAAATTACCTCAATATTTCAGAAAATTTCTCTATCGTGATATTCAAGTATAAAAACTATGATTAAATAAAATACAACTTACACGAAATCAAAGAGAATACCGATGACTCGTCAAAGTCAAAAGGAGGAGAAAAAAAAAACTGTTAATACTATTTAATCCGTAACAAACTTTTTGTGGGTAAAGTAATATAAACTTATAAAATAGTGGTATCAATACATATCGAAATTACAAATAGTAAGAGAAGACATATAAGTCGAAAAAGTAGTAAAAACAAAGACACATAAAGATAAAGGATATTAATTATTGTTACTTGTGTAATGTTAAAATAAGAAAAAAAACCTTTCCGTCGGTGACATAAATAGTCAAGAATAAATAAGAAAAGTTTAAGTAATTAAAGACGAAAACAAGAATAAACAAAAAGACGAAAGAAAACGTAACGATATTAAAAACCGTAAAGTACACGATTTACCAATAAGAGTAAAAAAACCTAATTACAACTTTTATAAATTTGTGACATCACACAGATTAATAGGGAAACCAGTATCGGTCAAAGTTTCTCTGTACATGTTACTGAGGTGAACCACGTCACAAGATCAAATCCTTTGTACCAAAGTCAACATTTCCACTTACTATCTGTTGTAACTAATGAATAAGACTAAACTCGTAAATTCAGAAATACATATATCTGTTAATTCCATAGGGGTACTCCTTTCAAGATAAGGTATAAATGAAATAACTACTATATTAATTGTGGATCTTAACGACTATAGAAAGAGTTCTAGAAGTAAATACTTTGTCGTTTTGGTTTTTGAGTCATACTGTCAGAGTGCACAGTTGCTCCGACCTGACACCAGTGGTTAATTTGTGATCTACAACGAGACTTCCATAAAGTGTCTACACTAATAAACCTTAGTCAACCGAATTAATTTTCCTCCAATGGAAGTTATTTTAGTCACCTAAATTAAGTCAGTCAACTTCCGGAATTTCTGTTTTTGACTCAAAAGTGTTTCTTCTTCTTTAAGACGGAATTTTGACAATTGTCTTTAGAACGGACTCATAGAACGGACGACCGGACGGGATATTTGAATCGTCGGGGGTTACGAAGTAGTCGGTTAACCAATTAGTTCGAGAAAGACAGACAGGTTGGGAAGAAGGGAGGGAGAGAGAGAGAAAGAAAGAGTCACTTAGTGTGAAGGATCGGTAAATGGGTTGTTGTTTTACTACAGTTATAAAGTAATTTTTGACGATACTAAAAATAGACAGTAGGGTACTTAAAACTTTCTCCGAAACGGAGAAAATACGAATAATAAACGACTAAATACTTAAAAAAAATTTTTTTCTTAGAAGGATCCCAAGGTATTCTTAGTGACTTAGGATATAAATGTTTCTCTGGTCTCAGAACAGTACCGTTGGAGTACAAACTGACAAGGGAGACGTGAATTATAACCAAATGAAAGTCGAGTACCAAAGACTATATACGAGTAAGAGAGGTATTTGATACTTTTCTCTGTTGTCTATAAGGTGAGAAGGAGTCAGANAAAGGACAGAATGTATGTCCCAGCAGATATAAATGTTTCTCTGGTCTCAGAACAGTACCGTTGGAGTACAAACTGACAAGGGAGACGTGAATTATAACCAAATGAAAGTCGAGTACCAAAGACTATATACGAGTAAGAGAGGTATTTGATACTTTTCTCTGTTGTCTATAAGGTGAGAAGGAGTCAGATATCGTATGGTGCTCTGACCGGACTATAAGGATATTTAGGATCACCTTTTGTTTTTGTTTGTTTTTTTTTTGTCTTTTGGTACTTGTTTTTCACTTTATGTACTACGTGTAATAATTTTGATACACGTATAAAGTCAAACAAAAAACTGACTGGAGGGACCCCTCGAATTGTATAGATTGGTAAGAACGAAATAACTTTGAAAGGAGAAAACTATAGAAACTGTCAGCCCGACATACACAATCAAGAAAATCCTGAAAGGAATCAAATAGAGACTTTATAAGTACACCAAAAAGAGATGGTCCTGTTAAAGGATATATGTGTATCGAAGTTTATCCGATGAATATGGGATTATAGAGGTTGTTGACATATTGGACATGTTGACATGTTAAGTCAGTACGGTCAGTAAACGTTCACCAGGTCTCAGTGAATTTCAATATATTTTCTAATTGACCAGTGGGGGAGGGTGGAGATTAGATAAGGTCAGTACGAGAGAGAGAGAGAGGACTAGGCATCAGAGTCCCTGAGATAATAGGTCGGTTGACTTTTGGTCTTTAGATCCTCCTTTTATCAGACGAATTCTACTTACAAGTTACTACGATGGTTAAAGGTAGTAGAAGATATAGGCAATACACTGATTTAATGAAATAAACATGTATAACACACAAATTATCTAACGTTTGGAAAACTTCTGTCTTTACTACGTAAAATGGAAATATACCGGTGTCCTTAAGTCACTATTTTTACACCTTTTATTTACTTTATTATTTAATGATCATACTATAGATACATTCGTATAGATAAGAGTATCCAAAATAGTAAGAATAACTTATAATGGTATGTAACATAGACTTTATGCGAACTCTTTCAATAGTACGTGACGTAAACTCTGTACACGGATTTAAAAACTATCAGTTTACTCAGGCTTTGTATGTAAAGATTACGGTGTACTGTTTCACAGGTTGACCCCTTTTTGTATGTTCGTCTCTTCATCATCTCTGTTCAATAACAGAGTAATAAAGGTCGATCCGTATTGAACTCGACCGAGTATTTTCCTCGGTCCGAATAATAAAAACCGATTAGGAGTAAGGGTAGGGGTCATTCCGAAATATGTAGATAGGCGTTCTTTCCCTTGTTTCTCGAGACACTAGTATATTATTACTTTTGAGGACCGATACCTCACGAAATAATCTCTTGCCCTCGGAGACTTCGGACCACCGACCACAGTGGCACAAATCGATTGATCCTGGATGACTTAGTTAAGAGACAAGTCGATAGTCTCTTTCTTTTACTTGGTTACTCTGACAGGTTTAAACAACGGATAGTCATAAGTTCACCTTTTAAGTAACGGTTTTCCGTCATACTATATCACCCTATTGTAACACTAAAATACTAAAAATTTTAGTCTATTTGTAAACAACCTTAGAGTCTACACGGGAAATACTCAACACAAGAAATTTGAGACAATTATTTTTCCTCAAAAATTTCGACTCAAATATTATCTCTGGTAATGACAATAACCCATGTAATTGATTTTGTCATGGATAATCAAGTTGTTAATATGATTAAGACATGATTAAATACATGGTGAATTGGTTAAATGATTTGTTGTATGTATCTTTCAGATATAGGTTATCTTCTATCCGCAGGGACCCCTGAATCGTCGTTTCTTAGATGAACTCTACGTCTAGAGGACGGTTCCGTCCTCTGAACCCAATCCAGGAACCAAACCCTTCTAGACGACGTCTTCCTTTATCGCTTGGTGAGGTTATGAGAACGGACCCTTTAAAGTACCTGTTTCTCGGACCATCCGATGTCAGGTACCTCAGTGTTTTCTCAATCTGTACTAAATCGGTGATTTTGTGGTGATGGATAAGAAACAACAACTGGCTGTGGATGTAGGTCATTATTTATTGAAAATTCTGGGATAGTAAAAATTTTAAATGTAATTTTTTTATTGAGAGGTACCAGAGAATTTCGATGTCTTTCTGTCTGAAAATAAATAAAATGAATAATAAAGTGAAGTACTATTTATTTTCAGTTGTCTTTGGTTAAAAAAATTAACTACCTTTAATTCACTATTGTCTTTGGTTTCTAAGACATTCGTAAGTAAAGTGAATGAATAATACATCTTTAACCTAGATGTATCTAAAAACTGTAAAAGGAAAATTATACGATCTTTTAGTAATTATAAATCGAAGAAAAGGATATTACGTGTGGAAAAGTTTATCTTCTGGTGAAATTGAGGGTCTCATTCGTTTACTTATTTTTTAATCAACCATCTCCGTGAGGAGATTAAACCTCTGATTTTCCCATCTATTAACGTTAAAACCTCTAAGAATAAGATCAGTATTTATTTTAACCGTTTACTTGTCCTAAAGACTAGTGAAATAATGATTTGTCTTCAGACTTTTGGTGTTAATCAAATCGTAAACACTTTAAACCTATACTTGTTTAAATTACATCATCAGAACCTAATACTTCTCTTGTTCTTATACTTCTTTATAACAGTTGGAGAGGTTGGCTCATGTTTTATATTCTTAAAAGACAAAAAAAAAATTATAAATATTTTTACGACACGTTTGTAATGACTTCCCGTGATATGGTAGTGTTGGTTTTAATTGACTATTAGTTGTGTTCTATTTTTGACAGTGGCATTACTTGACACTAACGATTTCTAGAAGTTCTTGGGTTTCCGTAAGTATACATTAATTTCTTTATCTAATCCTTTTTTTTTTGTGTGATATTGCCATTAAACCTTTTTTGGACGTCTTCATAAAAGAGGGAGCATAAGAAGGGATTAAGTAAAATACTACATATTCGTAATTCTTTTTTTTATTATACGACGTGTTATTTATTGGAAGTACAATTTGTTTTAAAATGGAATTTTCAATCGTAAAATTTTCAGTGTTGTTTATATCCCACCTACTGTGTGGTTTTTTTTCTTTACCTTTTTTCGTTTTACCGACAGTCCCCTCCGGAATGTTTATCGACACTTTTCTTCCCTTCACTTTTCGTTTCTATTTGGGTAAACTTACGTGTCAAGTTTTCTTATCGTTCCTCTGTATTCTTTCGGAAGGAGTCGCTGGTTACTTTTCTTTATCTCCTTTTGTTATCTTACTCTTTCTGATCTCTAGAGAAGTTCTTTTAATCCATATGGTTCCCTTGTGAAGTACGTTTCTACCCGAGTTATTTCCTGTCTTTATCCTCTCTTATTGTCTTCGTCTGTTATAATTCTTCTCCACCGTTTTTATGTGTCTTGACATGTTTTTTCTAGAAGTGCTGGGTCTATTAGTGTTACCACACTAGTGAGTGGATCTCGGTCTGTAAGACCTTACACTTCAGTTCACCCGGAATCTTTCGTAGTGATGTTTGTTTCGATCACCTCCACTACCTTAAGGTCATCTCGATAAAGTTTAGGACTTTCTACGACGACACTTTCGCGACGTGAGTTATACGGTCGTTTAAACCTTTTGAGTCGTCACCGGTGTCCTGACCTTTTCCAGCCAAAAGTAAGGTTAGGGTTTCTTTCCGTTACGGTTTGTAGAGTGTACGATCATTTCATTTCGAATTTTAAGGTGTCCGGTCCGAAGTCGTTATTCACTTGGTACTTGAAAGTCTACAAGTCCGACCAAAATCTTTTCTGTCTCCTTGGTCTCTAGTTTAACGGTTGTAGGCGACCTAGTAGCTTATTCGTTTTCTCAAGGTCTTTTTATAGATAAAGACGAAATAATTGGTAAGGTTTCGGAAATTGACATACCTAGTGTTATTTGACCTTTTAAGACTTTCTCAACCCGTATGGTCTGGTGGACTGGACGAAGAACTCTTTGGACATACATCCAGTCCTTCGTTGTCAATCTTAACCTGTACCTTGTCTGACCAAGGTTTATTCTTTTCCTCATGCACTTCCGACATATAACAGTGGGACGAATAAATTACAGATACGTCTCATGTAGTAATCTTTTCGACCCGACCTCCTTCGTGTTCGACCTTAGTTCTAACGGTCCTCTTTATAGTTATTGGAGTATATGCGTCTACTGTGGTGGGAATACCGTCTCTCACTCCTTCTTGGTTTCTCGGAGAACTACTTTCACTTTCTCCTCTCAAATTTTTCAACTGAATTTCGAGTTGTAAGTCTTTTGATTCTAGTACCGTAGGCCAGGGTAGTGAAGTACCGTCTATCTACCCCTTTGTCACCTTTGTGACCGACTGAAATAAAAAACCCGAGGCTTTAGTGACGTCTACCACTAACGTCGGCACTTTGATTTTCTACGAACGAGGAACCTTCCTTTCAATACTGGTTGGATCTATCGTATAAGTTTTCGTCTCTGTAATGAAACGGTCGTTTCCAGGTAGATCAGTTACGATACCCAAAAGGTCACCAGTACATACCTATACTCTTAACCCGATATTTCTTTCGACTCGTGACTTCTTAACTACGAAAATTTGACACCACAATCTCTTCTGTCTCAGACTGTGTTGACTCTCTGACTTGACTTGAGTTGACTATATTATTTCACACAGCGAGTCAGCACAGGCTGAGAAACACTGGGGTACCTGACTTCGGGAGGTCCTAGGAGGTAGGTACCCTAAGAGGTCCGTTCTTATGACCTCACCCAACGGTAAAGGAAGAGGTTTGACTATATTATGTCTTTATAAAATGTTTCATAGAATAATGTTTCATAATACTACTTTTAGCTTAAGTTCATACGGGTCTGTAAATTAGAGAAAGTCAAGTCAAGTCAGAGAGTCAGTACAGGCTGAGAAACGCTGGGGTACTTGGCGTCGTGCGGTCCGGAGAGACAGGTAGTAGTTGAGGACCTCAGGTGGGTTTACGAACAGGTAGTTCAACCACTACGGTACGTTGGTAGAGTAGGAGGCAGAAGGGGAAGAGGAGTACGGTAGTTAGAAAGGGTTGTAGTACCAGAAAAGTTTACTCAACCGAGAAGTGTAGTCCACCGGTTTCATAACCTCAAAGTCGAAGTTGTAGTCAGGAAGGTTCCTTGTGGGTCCTGACTACAGAAAATCCTACCTAACCAACCTAGAGGAACGTCAAGTTCCTTAAAAGTTCTCAGAAGAGGTTGTGGTGTCAAGTTTTCGTAGTTAAGAAACCACGAGTCGAAAGGAGTGGCAGGTTGAGAGTGTAGGTATGTACTGGTGACCTTTTTGGTATCGGAACTGATCTGCCTGGAAACAGCTGTTTCATTACAGAGACGAAAACTTATACGTTAGATCCAACTAGTATTGAAAGGAAGGTTCCTCATTCGCAGAAAATTAAAGTACCGACGTTAGTGGTAGACGTCACTAAAATCTCGGGTCTTTTTATATTGGAGAGTGACAAAGGTGACAAAGGGGTAGATAAACAGTACTTCACTACCCTGACCTACGGTACTAGAACTAAAAGACTTACAACTCGAAATTCGGTTGAAAAAGTGAGAAAGTGAAAGTAGTTCTTCGAGAAATCAAGGAGAAGAGAAAGACGGTATTCCCATCACAGTAGACATATAGACGACGACGAGGACGACGATTCAGTGAAGTCAGTACGGGCTGAGACACGTTGGGGTATCTGTGGTCGGGTGGTCCGATGCGGCAGGGACCCTAAGAGGTCCGTTCTTGTGACCTCACCCAACGGTAAAGGAAGAGGTTACGTACTTTCACTTTTCACTTTTACTTCAACAAGTCACCACAGGCTGAGAAACACTGGGGTACCTGACGTCGGATGGTCCGAGGAGACAGGTACCCTCAAAGGTCCGTTCTCATGACCTCACCCCACGGTAACGGAAGAGACGACGTATAGACTCCAATAACTATAAAGAGGGTCGTTAAAACTAAGGTTGGACAGGAAGTAGTTAGGACCGTAAAGTGCACTACATAAAACGTATATTTAATTTATTCGTCCCACTGTTGTATGTCCGAACTATATGAGGAAAAGACTAAACCTTGGTCAGACACCAAGGTACAAGTCAAGATTAACAACGAAGAACAGAACGTACGTATAAAGAGTCCTCCGTCCAGTCCACCAGACCATAAGGGTAGAGAAAATTCTTAAAAGGTGTCAAACAACACTCGGTGTGTTAGTTTCCGAAACCTGATCAGTTATTTAGTCTTCATTTACAAAATGACTTTCAGAGAACGAAAAAAAAAAAAAAAAGAATCAGAGAACGAAAAAACTACTAGGTTGTCTACAACCGTTAAAATAGAGACCAAGGACTAATACAATTACTCCAAATTAAACTTAGTTCCTTGGTCTCTAGTTATTATTATAATTTGGAGTAATTTTATTATGACCAAATAGTTTATATATAATTAGTTACATCTAAAAACACGGAACAACTGTATTCCCTGATGTAAAATCAAAAATTACAGTCAAACCCTTTCTTTTTTGATGTCATATATATTTTTCATTGACATCTCACAACCTCGTTTTTAATTCCGTTCATTTTTATTGTAAGGGTCGGAATTTAAAATTTGAATTAATAATCAAAAAGTTAAGATATTTGATGAAATTTTTATAAAAACAGACGGGAGAAAACTAAAGTTGAAATATCAGATCTTTATTTCACCGTGTTAATTGTTCGAATAAATGACAAAAATTTTATCCTAAATAAGTTGACATTATTATTCAAAAACCAGATTTTGGAGGGGGGGTTAAAAACAATGTAGTTTAACATAAATAAGTGACGTATTTTTAAGGTTATAAATAAACGGAAAAATTAGAATCAGATAGAAACAAATAACGAACACTAAAATTAAAATCTAAAACTTGGATCTTAAAGAATCATTTTATTAAAAAGAGGTCTTATGTAACATACAAAACTGAATCACAACAATATGACTAGATTAATAGATATTTTGTTGTAAAGAAAACATAGTAATAGTCAAGAATGTGAAGTAGTGGGAAAGGCAAAAAATGAATCCGTTCCTAAAATTCCTAAGAAAACATACGAATGGATACATAAAAATTTCTGTTTTATTAAGTTTAGACAAAAAGTAGACTAACCTAATACAATGAAGAAGGTGGAAAGATTTAAATAATTCAAGACAATTAAACGTGAGAAAGATATAGACGTATGATTATAAGGTAAAACTAAACAGAATTATTTTGACTATAATAAAACAAACAGTATTTTCATCTGACCAAAAAAGGTTTTATCACAATGATCAGTAGACATTTACACAAGTATCTAGTTGTAAGATAGTATTTATTACAAATGGTAAAAGAATTTTTATGACTTCTATAAAATTAAGGAAGTTTTATTAAGAGGAAACGGGAATAACAGATGGGATCTCTTATAAAACACAAATGAGACTTTTAAATGTAAAATCTTCAAAAGAACTAACTTGGGATTCCCTTACGAAAAGAGACGTTAATGGGAACAAATAGTAGGGAAACTAAAATAAATTGTGTAATAGACTGTTGTTCTTTTCTAGGTACTGGAATTAGAACGACTAGGAGGATATAGGTAATCCATTTACGGATTAAATTGTTTACTCAGAAGACGAAACGGGATTTTGGTCTTTTGAGTAAAAAGGATTTCGATTAGTTACTTGTTCGAATCTCTTAGTCTAAATAAAAGAAAAAAAAAATTTCCTCGTTTTTGTATTGTTTCCTTTTTTTCCATTTTGGTAATGAATTCCCGTCACAAATTTGTACTTTGTACAATTTCAATACTTAGATCTGACATATCTATAAGACTAACTATAGTCTCATAGTCGTATAGTCGTAGACATCAACCTCTTGGAGATGAATAACGGATGTATAATATAAACAATAAACTTCTGACCGTTTGGTCACCTATTATGTTATTATAATGATGTTAAAGTTATCGGTTGTTATCACAGATTTCATAATATGTCAAAGTATTTATAAATAATTTAGTCATAATATACCGGAGTGAAACTATCATGTATATACTACATACGAATTATTTTTGAAAGAACAAGGAGGAGTAATTGAAAATTTTTACGTCTCTTTTAAACGAAACCAATATAGGTGTCACTCTTACTGAAAAGTTAAACCAAGACATAAGACATTTGTTCGTCACTGATATAATCAAATGTATATTATACTAAAAGGTCATACATTTGTCATTGTCGTTATTTAATGACTTTGTGACATTTTCTAGAGTACAACTGATAGTGTGTCCTTCCACCAGTTCGGCACTAAATGAAGAGAACTTCAATGAAAACGATGTATAACATTTATATATATTTAATGATAATTTATTCACTTTATTATTAAAGTAAGTTATTAATTCTTGTGTAAAAGATCTTGATCTTTAAGTATCTGATTTTATCGTAATAGATTATTAAAGAAATATAGAAGAGTTAAATACATACAGAAGTTATAAAAGAATTATTAGTAAAACTTAGGAGTAAGAAAAGTGGTTCGGCAAGGGACACAAGTGATCCGTAAAGACCAACGAGTCGATTGTTTCTTACTTCCCTACAAATAAGATGACTATGTGTAAAATTTTACCTTTTGTTCTTCAAGAAACTGTTCTGATTTGAAGTGGTTGATAATTTTCATCGGTCTTTAGTGTGGATGACCCTTCGCCGTACGCACGTGGTAGTACAGACTCTCCTCTGTGATTATATTATTTATGACCCAGTATACCTCTAACCTTGACCTTTAAATAAGTAGTAAGTTTTATCGAGATATTTTAGGTAATAATAAAATTGACGTAAATAACAACAAATCAACGATTCATTACAGGTTGACAAAACACTAGGGTACCTGACATAGGGTGGTCTAAGGAGAGTCCGTTCTTATCACCGCACCCAACGTCAAAGGAAGATCCCCTAGAAGAACTGTATCCCCAACTTAGACACAGAGGACATAACCGTCCACCTAAGAAATCGTCACTCGGTGGTCCCTTCTGTTAAAGGGATGATTTATATTATCATAATTCTTATAATTTGTATTATTTGATATTATTGTTAGTGTTGTTTATTAAAAACCTAAAGACGATCTCTGGAGTAGATATTCTTTGAAACGTAGACGTAACGGTACGGGGAGCACACGTACGAGTCAGGTACAGACTGGGAAACACTGGGGGTCTATCGGACAGTCGGAGTAGACAGGTACCTTAAAAGATCCGTCCTTATGACTTCACCCATGGTAAAGGATAAGGTTCCCTAGAAGGGCTTGGTCCCTAGTTTGGGTACAGAGAACGTAAAGGACGTAACCGTCCGGTTAAGAAATGTTAACACGGTAGACCCTTCAGGAAAGGTTCGGGGTCTGATATAGTTTTGTATTGTCGTTGAATTTGTAATTCTCGTTGAGTGAAAGAAAACTTAAAGTACAACTGTGAACCCTTCTTTGTCTCCAGAAAGAAGAGTGACTTCAAAAAGGAATAGAAACAAACCGTTCCTACAAAGTTATGTCGTGTTTATTCAGTAAACGATGGGACACCTAACCATCCAGTGAAAACTATTAGATAACACTCATGTACTTTCCCGGTACTCCAACTCTTTTAGAGTCTTACCTGAATGATGAGTGTCTTACCTGAACGTTATTCTAAATTTAGTTACGAACGAAGGATGGTCTCGGGTCCGAAAAATTATAAACGATGCGAAATAGAGGAAGATAGAGACACTTACCATTAAAGTTAGTGTAAGTTCAAAGGTGCATTGTCAACACTTCTATACTAAGGATTTCGATAAAAGGACTAGAGAAATTTTGATAAGAGGAAATGTACAAGGTTTTCAAACCCAAAATCCATGAGTGTATTATATGATAAATATTCAGAAGACTTTCAAATTATAAAAGATGAATAGAGAAATGTGAATAAAGAGAGTCATCCGACGAAAAACTTCTCTCAGTTATAAATCCGACACATATAAATATATATAGCCAAACTGGTTTTTCAAGTAACTGGGTTTGTTTGAAAAACCGGTTGGGTTATTTTATAAATCGGATTCAACCCATATATCCGTCAACGATAAATTTAGAAACCGTTTATTTAATTTTAAATACTTAATTGAAAATAATACCTTAAAGGGATGTTCTTGTCACCTCACCCAACGGTAAATGATGAGGTCTTCTGGATCGGACATGGTCCCTAACTTGGGTCCAGAGAACGTAGAGGACGTAGCCGTCCACCTAAGCAATAGTAACCACGGTGGACCGTGTAACCGAATTGAAAAATGATACTTGATTGAGAATTCTAAAACACGGATTTCCATTTCCGTATTAATCATATAGTAGACCTAGTTTCTTTAGTGGCCTTCAATCGTTTACAAGTCGAAACAAAATAGTCTTGGATGATCCTTTTTTTGTTAGATTAAGTATATAGGACTCCTTCTTTTGTGAAAATCCTGTCTTTTGTGAAACTCCTATCTTTTTAACCCTTATATGTACAATCCCGTTTCTTTAAATTTTTACTTCATACTTTTTCTCTAGTTATTTATCTATATACTCTAGACAATGAAATTGACACGACAGTTAATACGTGACAAATTAGTGTCATGTGGAATTACTGGTAAACACTTGAAATTTACTGTAGACTAAGTTGTTTATGGTGACCCTTTTTGAAAACTCTCGGTTTGTAAAGTCCCTTTCTCATATTACTTCTCTTTGGAGATTTAGGTGACTTCATTGTGAAAGTTGACTCTCTGTTTACTGGTTTTGAATCTTTTGGGTTTGTACTTAACTTTTTCTCACAGTGACACATTTGTCACCAACTTATTTTAAGTGACCTTTTATCGTAGTTGTCGTTATGATTTGAAATACACTGTTCTCAAAATACATTAAAATTCTTGACGATGTTGTTATTAATCTAAAAGTCCTTTACAATGGTTGGAATTAAAACTCTGTATAGTTATAAGTTATAATTTACAATTCGGACGAAACATTAGTTAGTCTATTGACATTGTACTGTGAATAGAAACGTATCTTACAGAAGTTATTTTAGTAACGAATACGATATAACGAGTAATAAAAATAAACACAAAAATGGGTTTGATCAAACAACAGATTAAAATAATGATTTCTTTTATACGTAAAATCACATGAATAGTCAATAAAATTTGAGTTACAAGTTTACGAACAAATTAAATACGAAATCACTGAGTCAATTGTATCCTCAACTGACTAACTTTCACGGATAGTACTCTATGATCAACATTTTTAGTTGCATAAACGTTTTATATTTAGGGAAAAAGATTATCACGGTCTGATGAGAGGGATAAACCTCTTCCGGTACCTTGAGGTGAGGTCATGAGAACGGACCTTTTAGGGTACCTGTCTCCTCGGACCACCTGACGTCAGGTACCCCAACAATTCTTAGCCTGTGATGACTCGCTGAAGTGAAAGTGAAAAGTGAAAGAACGTAACCTCTTCCTTTACCGTTGGGTGAGGTTACAAGAACGGACCTCTTAGGATCCCTGCCTCCTCGGACTACCCGACGGCAGATACCCCACCGTGTCTCAGCCTATGCTGACTTCGTTGAATCGTCGTCGTCGTCGTCAGAGGGATAACTTTTGAATAAAGGGATACTTTGAGTAATAGAAATAGAAAGAAGTGTTTCCTAACATCTTACGTCGTCTAACACTTAACTTATTTTTTTTTGAAACTAATCTAAACCATAAATAGTAAAGTAACTCACAATCAGTTAGTCAACACAAGATGAGAAATTTTAGGGCATATGGTATCGGGTGATCCGAGAAGACAGGTACCTTAAGAGATCCGTTCTTATGACCTACCCATCGGTAAGGTAAGAAGGCCCCTAGAAGGGTTGGGTCCCTGATTTGGACCCAGAGGACGTAACGTCTGTCTAACAAATGGTATACTTGGTGGTCCCTTTAGGTAATAAAGTAATTGAGTACTTTATAAATTTCTTTATAGGTAAGAAAACCAATAATTATTCCTAAATCGTTAGTATTTTACACTTATATAAAGATATATATGTGTGAATTCATTAACACATACATATATTAATAGAAACAATTTATACACTGTCATATACTTTATTTTAAATTGTATCGAATATATTTAACAAATGAAGAGATTTACTGAACTCCAAGATTATTTGATAGTCTAAGCGTGAGAAAGATGTTACTAACGGGTTTATAAAACAAGAGATGTAGAATTACGAAATTAAAAATTTCTTACTCACTTTAATGTCTTGATAAAAATCAGAAATTTAAACTCGTTGGAATTTTTATTATTTTCTTTAAATATATATGTTATGAAAACTAATGAAACTTAAAAAGGACACGAGAAACCTTTCGTGTCAAGAGTGTTTAGTAATGAAATTTTCAGGTACAAGTACCCCTACTGGGTCTCTCTACAATACCCCTCCCTCCACCCTCCCCCCAAGTACAAACCCTTGCGTACATTCTTAATTTCTAAAATTTTAATATTTTGTTTTATTTTATTTTATTTTAATTTTTTTTTAGGTACAAGTGTTATCACAATGGTGTTACGGTGAAAGACCATTGAGTAGTTTTTAATATGTTCATATTTTAATACCCTAGTGTATTGAGGGAAATTTTACCGATTATAAACCGTGAATGAAAGAGTTTTATTTATGTATGTAAACAATTAATCTTAACAAAGACGACGACGACGACGACGATTCAGGGAAGTCAGGACAGGTTGAGACACGCTGGGGTATCTGCCGTCGGGTGGTCCGAGGGGGTAGGGACTCTAAGAGGTCCGTTCTTGTGACCTCACCCAAAGGTAAAGGAAGAGGTTACGTACTTTCACTCTTCACTTTCACTTCAACGAGTCAACACAGACTGGGAGTTGCTGGGGCACCTGACGTCGGGTGGGTCGAGGAGACAAGTACCCTAAAAGGTCCGTTCTCATGACCTCACCCCACGGTAACGGAAGAGGTCCGGAAAATTGTTAGTCGAAGAGGTTTTTTAAGAGTCGTAGACGACCTAGTAACTTTTTCGATGTCTCAAGATCTTTTTGTAGATGAAAACGAAACTGACTCCTGGACGGAATCTGTACAGTGGGTTCTGGTATCGACCTCCCACTTCACTGACTCTCCCTTCTGACTTTCTCCGGTCCACGTAGTATGTAACGATGGTACACATCCTGTAAGTGAATCTGTATACATACATCAGTGTCATAACTAAGAATACTAATTCTAATACATTTATAAACGGGTTTGAGTACCTCATATATTGTGATTCCCACTTGACATTGTAATTTGAAACATGAAGCTAAATAGTTACATCTCAACAATTAACAGTGTTTATATGGACCACCCTCTCCAATTAACACCCTCTCTCATGTACATACTACCGTCCCCGATGTACCTCTTCAGAGACAAAAGTGATTCAAAACGAAACTTGAATTTTGACGAGATTTTTATATTTAAAATAATACTGTAGATCACATTTATATCAAATTACATTTATACTTTGTTTTAATTAGTACTTTTATTAATTTCAAGATGTATTTTATATTACGAAGTTATATTTAAATATATTTATCTGAGGAAATCTAAGACCATCAAAGTGAAAAAGTTCATTCGATATATAATTGAAAGTTAAAAACATACAACGGACTTTTGAGTTCGTTTTACTCCATGTGTCAAAAGGGAATTTTTAATTTAGAGAGTTTACGAAAGTTGTAACACAAAAGGTTTCTTACAACAGTGTATTTGAGTTCGTCAGTAATATATCAGTTAACGTCGACTTGAATAAGTTAGTCTTATTGTTGTAGAACAACCGTTGGAAGGACTAGACATATTTTCGGTTATTTATGACATATATCACTACAATAGACTCTTCTCGTTAGAACGGGTCCTGTGTCTCCTTAGTAAGGATAGACGGAAGTTCACGAAAGTACTTTATAAATGCCACGTTTATATGGTCTTCACCTAAAATCAAATTATAGATGAGAGTCGACATCGACACAACTTCGTATGTAATCAGAAAGGTACACCTAAAACTTTCACACTAAAACTTAACATTATTGTTTAGCTCCGTTGATAATTAATAAACAGTACTTACCCTTTTTACTTGTGACTGTATTTAATAAGACTAATTTAATCATTACCATATACAGACTTTACGTAAAAATGTAATAACTTTTAACTTGGGGGTTAGAGGTATGGTGTTACCTATGTCATTGTGTCAGTAAGGTATGGGATAAATTCTTTACGTTGACTCTACGTCTACGTCTAACTTTTTATTTATTTAGTCCTGGAATTTACTACACTTTAATTAGAACCGTTTTTCACACATTTTCAATTTGACTTGGTCTATTGAGACTTTTAAAAATGTACCATGATTCCCCCCTTTATATAAGTACGTAATATGTAAAACTATTTGATAAAAATTTGACTTACTTTGTTTTTATTTAAGGTATGTAAATCCCTGACGTATAAATATCTAAGGTTACGGTAAAATTAGAGAGTATCTTTGAGGACTCCACAGTCAGTTTTTCATACAACATGAAATACAACAGATGTTTATACATTAAAACAGAGGTAATGTAGTCTATAATATAAAGTTGTAAATTAATGTAAGTCCCCTAAAACCAGATAAAACTCCTTTTCGTTATTGACAGTAAGACAAGAGTGTCCAAGTGGAAAAGGTGTTTCAAAAAGACTATTATAAAAAATGCGTACTTTTTTTTAATGTTTTATATTTTATCGAATTAAGGTCCTATACTGTTGTGTCATTCGTTCCGTTGTATATGTGACCTCGGTGTTGGAAATGAACGAAACAATATATCCATGTATACTTAAAGTTCGATATGACTAATAAAATGAGAGATCGACAGTAAGGTAAACTACAGATGAATAATACTGGAGAAAGTATTTTTTTTTTGTTTTAAATGTGATTTTTTTCGGTATGTTCTTCTGCTCATGACCGTCCTCTCAACTATATCGTCATATAACCGGATTGTAGTTGTTGATTGATCATCACACTGGACTCCGTTCTAGTCAAAAACTCTGATACAAAATAGTAGAGATTTTTCTCGTTTAGTCTTGATCTAGTATTGAGTCTATGAGATCGATAACTATAGATAATTTATGTGTAAAAGGGAATAAAAAGTAGGTCCTGTACAATTTTTAGAAGTGGTGATTAATGTAATGTGAGGGCCTGTGTGAGTGTGTATCTGTAAAAGTCCGTAATGTACCGGGATTGAGTTGAAAATTTCATGAATGTGACGTTGGAGACCTAGACATCAGGTGATTTTACAGGTGATGAACACTCTTGAGACCAAAGTATATTTCTATTACGAAGTATGACAGTACTAATATCTCTCCCTTTCTTGACCTGTATAAAAGAAAATTTAAAATATAGTCAAGTCAAGTCAAGTCAGTGAGTCAACACAGGCTGAGAAACGATGGCGTACTTAGCGTCGTGCGGTCCGGAGGGTAGTGGTTGACGGTTTCAAGTGAGTTTGAGTGCAGGTAACTCAGTCACTACGGTAGGTCGGTAGAGTAGGAGACAGTAGGTGAAGAGGAGGACGGTGGTTAGGGAGGGTCGTAGTCTCAGAAAAGGTCCCTCAGTTGGGAAGGATACTCCACCGGTTTCATAACCTCAAAGTCGAAATCGTAGTCAGGAAGGTTACTTGTGGGTCCTGACTAGAGGAAATCCTACCTGACCAACCTAGAGGAACGTCAGGTTCCCTGAGAGTTCTCAGAAGAGGTTGTGGTGTCAAGTTTTCGTAGTTAAGAAACCGCGAGTCGAAAGAAGTGTCAAGTTGAGAGTGCAGGTATGTACTGGTGACCTTTTTTGTATCGGAACTGGTCTACCTGTAAACAACCGTTTCATTACAGAGACGAAAACTTATACGATAGATCTAACCAGTATTGAAAGGAAGGTTCCTCTTTCGCAGAAAATTAAAGTACCGACGTCAGTGGTAGACGTCACTAAAACTTCGGGTTTTTTTATTTCAGACTGTGGTAAAGGTGACAAAGGGGTAGATAAAGGGTACTTCACTACCCTGGTCTACGGTACTAGAAGTAAAAGACTTACAACTCAAAATTCTGTTGAAAAAGTGAGAGGGGAAAGTGAAAGTAGTTCTCCGAAAAATCAAGGAGAAGGGAAAGACGGTATTCCCACCACAGTAGACGCATAGACCCCAATGACTATAAAGAGGGCCGTTAGAATTAAGATCGAACACGAAGGAGGTCGGGTCGTAAAGAGTACTACATGGGACGTCTCTTCAATTTATTCGTCCCACTGTTATATGTCGGAAGTGCATGAGGAAAAGGATAAATCTTGGTCAGACAAAAGGGTACAGGTCAAGATTGAGAACAAAGGACTGGACGTATGTCAAAACAGTTCTCCGTCCAGTGCACCCGACCATAAGGGTAGAGAAAGTCTTAAAAGGTGTCAAATAATACTAGGTGTGTCAGTTTCCGAAACCGTATTAGTTATTTCTTCTTTATCTACAAAAAGACCTTGAGAAAACGAAAAAACTACTAGGTCGCCTACAACCATTAAACTAGAGACCAAGGAGACGGAAAAGATTTTGGTTGAACTTGTAGACCTTCAAGTGTCAAGTGTATGACGACTTCGGACCGAACCTCTTAAAACTCGTAATGAAATGATCGTACACTCTACTCACTTTAACACACCATCAAACTCGTAACAAACCGTAACGGAAAGAAACCCTAACCTTACTTTTGACTGGAAAAGGTCAGGACACCGGTGACGATTCAAAAGGTTTAAACGACCGTAGAACTCACGTCGTGAAGTGTCGTAGTAGAAAGTCCTAAACTTTATTGAGTTGACCTTAACGTAGTGGAGGTGATCGAAACAAACATCACTACGAAGGATTCCGGGTGAACTGAAGTGTAAGGTCCTACAGACCGAGATCCACTCACTAGTGTGGTAGCACTAATAGACCCAGTACTTCTAGAAAAAACATGTCAAAAGAGACATAAGCACGGTGGAGAAGATTTATAGAAGACGAAGACAATCCAGGTATGCTAAAGACAGGAAATAGCTCAGGTAGAAACGTACTTTACAAAGGAACAATAGAAATTAAAAGAACTTCTCTAGAGATAAAGAAACGTAACTAACGACTCCGTCCGACAGAATAGAGAGGAACGATAATAAACCTTGAGACGTAAGTCTACGAAAATAGAAATGAAAAGAGGAAACGAAAAATGAAGAGAAGAAAAGTGTCGATAAACATTCCGGAGGGGTCTGTAGGTAAAACGAAAAAACGTAAAGAAAAGGTACCCCTACAAGAACTAGGGACAGAGGATATGTTACAGTGCTTGGAGCCAGGTATCAAGTAGTTTAAAGTATATATATATATATATATATATGTGTGTGTATGTACATACACACACACACACGTACGATTCAAAGAAGTCAACATAGGTTGACAAATACTAGGTGACATAACGTCGGACGGTCCGAGTATTTATTAATGAATTATTATTATTGAGTTTCTTGTATCCGTTCTTATTTGGTGTCAGTAGAAAATCTCTCCAGGTTTTTGGAGTTAAGTCAATGTACACAGAAGAGAAACCGAACCCTGTATTTAAAATCTAACCTAAATGTATATTATAAATTCTTTAAACACAGTCTATATCAAATTTCTATTTCTTTTACAGACAACACCGTGTTAAAGTTAATTTAGGGTATTACATTTTTTGATAGACTATAAGAGGTCGGTTGTATAACAGGTTTAGGTATTTAAAGTCAAAATAAATGTTTGAAGGATCCGTCTAATCCGTGAAAGACGGTTTATGTAGGTCATCTGTTCCTGAGGGTGAATAGAAAGGTGATCATTTACGAGATCATACAAAGGGTCCCATTTACAACGAAAACAACGACCCTGTAGTTCTTATCCTTACCCTTACAACTAACATCTTATATCACGAGATATGTTGAAACATCACTTGACACTTATTTTGTTGAGACTAAAATAAGGACATTACAATTCGAAGGGACCACCGAGTCTCCAATTTCGTAGACGGACCTTACGACCTCTGGGCCCAAGTTAGGGACCCAACCCTTCTAGGGGACCTCTTCCTTTACCGTTGGGTGAGGTCACGAGAACGGACCTCTTAGGGTACCTCCCTCCTCGGACCATCCGACGTCAGGTACCCCAGGGTCTCTCAACCTGTCCTGACTCGTTGAAGTGAAAGTGAAAGTGAATTCCATCTTTTCGATTGTAAATACTTATAGTAGATACGATCCTACACGTTTCATAATAAAGAAAAATAAGGGGTTTTGGTGAGGATGTTTCATGTTTTTCTTCTATAAAAACAATAGTTCAGTTTGTGACTCCGTTCACACCACATAGAATGGACTTTTTATGAATATTCTTGAGAATGAATATTCGATAATAACTGTAAATATTATTATTATTATCACTTTACTATACTAAGGATCATAGACAATGTATTCAAAGGGTAACGGAAACGGATATCACACCGTTTTAAACAAGAAGTTTGTTAAGATAACTTAAGTTTCGGTTGGGTAATAAAAAGTGATGAGGTACGAAGGAACTTACTACCCTTTAGTCTCAGTTCTTCCTACAATCTCTTATAATAATAAAATTTTAAAAAAAAGTACACCTTTGATCTTCTTTCAATGAATCCCATTTATTTATAATACCTCTTTCTATATGTTAAAACTTTAAAAGGTGTACTAGTCTCTCTCCACTTTTCAATAAATACCAAACTTAAATCTTTACACTTTTCCTCTACTTAGACCTCTATACCAAACCTCGAACACTACCTCATTTCCCTAATCTAAATTACTTAGGTAGGACAACCATAACCTTATAGTCTTAAAAATTCGGATTTGGGTTAACATCCTTGTATCAGACATTATGTGGTACGACGACGACGATTCAGTGGAGTCAGTACAGGTTGAGAAACGCTGGGGAATCTACCGTCGCTTCTCATATTCATTCTTACATAGAACCGTGAGTCTTTAGATATAAAATATATTACCTTTTCGTCTACAGTTTGAGATAATATGTTTTCGTTCTGTTCTAATTAGGATGAAAACTTGATCTTTTCACTGTTTTTCGAAATTTTTTATCGATTATTCTCGTAGTGCAATGAAAGATATCATCATCACTCATCAAACAGCGAGTCAACACAGGCTGAGAGACGCTGGGGTACCTGACATCGGATGCTCCGAGGAGGCAGGTACCCTAAGAGGTCCGTTCTCATGACCTTTCCCAACGGTAAAGGAAGAGGTTAATGAAAGATATCTATTTAGTTAAGTATCTTCTTTCTCTATCCAAACGTCGTAAACACAAATCAGATTAGTCTCGTTAAAATTTATGCAATATTTTGTAAAAGTAGATACTTATTTGTCACTTATGAAACCCGTCTTGAGTTCCTTAACGTTGATATTTTCTTTAAATGATAATAATGAATATAAGTTAACTTAAATCAAAATGAGAAGAAACTTTTAGTAATGGAGAAAAAGAAGGAAAACAACTCATACATCTTTCTTTTTACTTCTCCGTTATGAAGAGACTTAAAATTAAAGTTTACATCTTCGTAAAGACGTAAATTTTAAAACAAAGTAAAAAAACCCATTCTCTATAGAAACTATTATGTGGACAAGTATTATGATTCTTAAACTAAAAATATTCGTTTAATTTATCTTTCTTGGGACCGAATGAAAAATGTCTAATTTAATATTTTTTGGATTTTTTATATTTGTTTTAAGATAGCCATAAGACTAAGGAAAAGAATGGAAATAAACCTCAGTTTCCGTACAAAATGAAGAAAATAGGAGGACTATAACATAACTTTCAAGTATGACTTTAGAAACATGTGAAAATTTGAAACGTATAGTAATGTCAAACAAAAGATTTAGTAGAAGAGACCTTAAAGTTCTTAAACATCAGTCTCGTTTTCGGCATTCAATTTCATCTCGTATGTCTATTAAATTGTATCAAAATCTCGACTATGGATGAACCGGAACTAAATTTACCCTCTGTGTAATAGTCTTGAAAAGTCAGTCAAGTCTCTGATCCCCTCTAATCTTCAGCACTTTCTTAAGGGTCTGACAATTCTTGAAATCTGTCACTTCATGTAACATGTTTCCTCCTTTTGTTTCAGGTCTTTAATCTGATTTTCGATAACACCGTATAAGAATTACGGTACGTATCATCAGTCTTATTTCGGAGAGGCGTTTATATAGGTACAGGTGTCTTTGGAGTCTCGGATACTTTTACAATAAAATTTACCGATTTTTTCTAATGTCAACATTAATTACTATGTCTGAGAGACCTAGAACCCTTAAGATGAGTCCCGTCCCCTCAGACACTACTCTTACCGGACCCACGTGACTGACGGTCTCCGGGGAACACATCCCTCAGACCGAGTAAGGTGAATAGTTCGTTTGAGATAGGAGAGTTACGGAGTCTGGGAGGTACGAGTAGAGAACGAGAAGTCCTCTTCAGAAACAAAGATCTGACTTTCGTTTTCCCCGTCCTCCTTGTTGGAGTGGACTACGAGGAATATGTAAACTTGCAGAAGAATATACTCAAGTGCGAGAAATAGTATTAAATTTAGGGAAAAGCAATCCGAAGACAAAAGGTCGAAATCCACAGAAACACAACGAGTCAACAATTCAGTAAAAGCTGAGAAAAACTTGGACACCTGTCGTCGTGCGGTCCGAAGGGACAGGAAGTGATAGAGGGTCTCAAACGAGTTTGAACGGAAGAAACTTAGTCACTACAATAGATAGGTAGAGTAGGGGACGACAGGGGAAAGGGAGAACGGGAGTTAGAAAGGCTCGTAATCCTAGAAAAGGTTACTCAGTCAAGAAGTGTAGTCCACTGACTTCATAATCTCGGAGGGGAAGTCGTAGTCAGGAAGGTTATTATAAGCCTTGACTAAAGGAAATCCTAACTGACCAATCTAAAACGTCAGGTTCCTGAGAGTTCTCAGAAGAGGTCGTGGTGTAAAGTTTTCGTAGTTAAGAAACCACGAGTCGCAAGAAATACCAGATTGAGAGTGTAGGTATGTACTGATGACCTTTTTGGTATCGAAAATGATATACCTGGAAACAACCGTTTCATTACAAAGACGAAAAATTATGTGACAGATCCGAACGGGACGAAAAAAGAAGGTTCCTCGTTTACAGAAAGGTATAACACCGAGGTCAGTGGTAGACTTCACTAAAACCTCGGGTCCTCTATTTTAGACAGTGACAAAGGTGAAAAGGGGTAGATAAAGGGTACTTCACTACGATACTCTACGGTTCTAGAACCCGAAAACTTACAACTTAAAATTCAGTCGAAAAAGTAAGAGGAGAAAGTGGAAGTAACTCCCGAGAAATCAAGGAATCTCTTTTTTATAAGTACCTATGATATGTTCCCTTTGATTTTATTACCGGTTTAATCTCTATAGTCAATTAGAATTACTCCGTACAATGTTGTCGAGGTTAGTTTATAAGTTTTATAACACAAAACTTGTAAACATAAAAAAATATATTCGTATAATAAGAGTGTTTAAAGATAAAAATCATTCATGTTATTACAATCAAATCCACCGATATATATGTAACTATATATAAAAAAACAATATCCAGATGACAGTATCTAAAGGTCACATAGAGGACACAGGGTGTCTTAATTACGAACAAATCTTTATAAAGAACTGTTCTTTTCTATTAATGATAAAACACTATAGGGATTTGTGATACGACTCAAAATGACTACACCATTAAATTATCGGTATCTATAAATATTGTTAAGTGTGTCAAACAAATCAACAGGAGATTGAGTCATGACCTATTGTTAAGAATATAGAAGGGATCTTGACGTTCACATAAATTACATAATTTATTTAATTGAGATCCTGTAGAACAATAAAATGGTAAAAATTTAGATTGTAGACATACATTACCGTAATTTTATGTCATATGTGTTTATGTACAAATTTATAATGAGACACTTTATGATTATATGTCCCTAATTAAAAAGTATATTTGTAAAAAGGAGTTCTGTCAGTAGTGTAACACATTATATAATAGTCCGAAGAATGTAAATTATGTAAAGATAAAAATATTCTATAAATAGTTGAACAAATATAAAACCCTCTAAGTTTCTCCTTCATTTTACTTTCTTTTTATATGTCCTATAGAATTTATTAAAATTCCTTCCCTCCCGAGACTTTTCTAACCTTTAAATCACCTACAATTTGTAAAATTGTCACATGTCTAAAAAAAAGATTTCTTGAAACGTAGTCCTTGGATTTAAACCCACCCCTTTTTTCCAGTTTTGAAATAGTTCGACACCTTTTTCTCCCTCTCTATGCCTCTCTTTTTTCTTTTTTTTCTCCCCTTCCTTCGTTTCCTCCTTCATATGAGATGAACTAAAGGAGTGACTTCTACAATTTAATTTCCGAAAAAAGATAAGTAACGATAAATGTTGATAGAAGGTAAGTTAATTTGATATACTATAAACTAGAAATAACATAAGATATAATGTATTAGACCATACGTGTTTAAACGTTTTGTAAAGTAAACGACACCAGAAGAACATAAAGATATGAGTATTTTAGTTACGTAAGAAATTGAACCCATGAAAATCTTTTCTTCTCGTATGTTCAAAAAAAAAAAAAATTCGTCAAACTTATTGACACTACAAACAAATAGAGTAACCTTTAATTACTTCCTAACGAAAGGAGAGTTTTACTATCAGTACATTGGGTCTCAGACCCTTTTAATAGTTATAGAATAGATTTAATTTTAGATTTAATTCAGAAAAAAAGAGGGATACTAGGTTGAAGAAGAACCACTCATAAGTTAATAACATCACTTAAATAACAACAAACTTTGACCTCCTTCTAATTTTTGTAACTTCCTTAATGAGTCTTATGTCAGCATATCGTGAGATAAGTTTCACTTTTTTTCATTCTTGACCATACTCTTGTCTGTTTCCATGCTTAATCTTAGTCTTTGAGTACCTCCAACATTTCGTTTACTTTGGTAGTTCACTTACTATTCCGTTGGACTTTGTACCATCTTTTATATACGTTCAGTAAATAGATTATTCCCGAATTATAGGTTTCTACCATACTATAGTATGTGAAGTTTTCGTTTTTGTTTGTTATACTAATTTTAACCTATCTCTCTGTTTTAACTGTAAGAAAGTCACTTCTATGTGTCTACTAGTTGTTCATACACTTTTCTACGAGTTATAGTGATTTAGTTTTGTTTAGTTTTGGGTGTTACTCTACAGTGAAGTGTTGTAAATCTTAAACACGTTAGTTTTACTATTCTTTCTTGTTCCCTATCATTCCTACTCACGACAATCACCCTTACATTTAACCACATTAAGTAATACCTTTTCTCATACCTTGAAGGAGTTTTTTATGTTTATCTTAATGGTAAACGAGTTTTAAGAGGTTCGGTCCGAAGTCGTCATGCACTTGACACTTTAAGGTCTACCAGTTTGACCAAAATCTTTTTCGTCTCCTTGGTCTCTAGTTTAACGGTTGTAGGCGACCTAGTACCTTTTTCGTTCTCTCAAGGTCTTTTTGTAGATAAAGACGAAGTAACTGATACGGTTTCGGAAACTGACACATCTAGTGTTATTTGACACCTTTTAAGACTTTCTCTACCCTTATGGTCTGGTGGACTGGACGGAGAACTCTTTGGACATACGTCTAGTCCTTCGTTCTCAATCTTGACCTGTACCTTGTTGTCTGACCAAGGTTTATCCTTATCGTTATGTAGTTCCGACATATAACAGTGGGACAAATAAATCGAATATCCGTCTCATGTAGTACTCTTTACGTCCCGAACCTACTTCATGTTCGACCTTAATTCTAACGGTCCTCTTTATAGTTATTGGAGTCTATACGTCTACTGTGGTGGGAATACCGTCTTTTACTTCTTCTTGATTTCTCGGAGAAGTACTTTCACTTTCTTCTCTCACTTTTTCAACCGAATTTTGAGTTGTAAGTCTTTTGATTCTAGTACCATATGTAAGGGTAGTGAAGTACCGTTTATCTACCCCTTTGTTACCTTTGTCACGGACTGAAAACCCGAGGTTTTAGTGGCGTCTACCATTAACGTCGGTACTTTTATTTTCTGTGAATGAGGAACCTTCCTTTCAATACTGGTTGGATCTATCGTATCAGTTTTCGTCTCTATAATAAAACAGTTGTTTCCAGGTAGATCAGTTCCGATACCAAAAAGATCACCAGTACATACATACACTCTCAACCTGATATCTCTTTCGACTCGTGGTTTCTTAACTACGAAAACTTGACACCACAACCTCTTCTGAGAACTCTTAGGGAACCTGACGTTCCTCTAGGTTGGTCAGGTAAGATCTCCTCTAGTCGGGACCCACAAGAAACCTTCCTGACTACGACTTCGACTCCGAGGTCATGAAACCGGTGGAGTACACTTCTCAACTGAGTAACCTTTTCTGAGACTACGACCTTCCCTAACCTCTGTCCTCCTTTTCCCCTTCTGTCACCTACTCTACCGACCTACCGGAGTGACTGAGCTACCTGCACTCAAACTCACTTGAGGCCCTCTACCAATACCTGTCCCTCCGGACCGTACGACGTTAAGTACCCCAACGTTTCTCAACCTGTGTTGACTCTCTGACTTGACTGACTTGACTCCTCTAATTTAAAATTTAGAGGTGTGACGTGTTTTATTAATACACTGTCTTACATCGATAATCGATTGCGATACCATTATCAATAACATGTTTTATATTTATATAGTTCAGTTTGTGAAACATGTGCTGACTCGCTGACTTGACTTGACTTGACTTGACTGTGTCATATGACTGTGTCTAAAACACAGTCCATAGAGAGTTATTTCGACCCCTTTTTTTCTTTGGGTAACTACTTCTCAGACTATTATGATCTTCTCGTGTTCCATAAAAATTTTGAAATTCTATTGTCTTTTTAGAAATTTCTCAAGATACGTATTTAGTACCACAGTTATAATAAATATATAGTTACATAACAATGAACCGGTTTAAAGATTATTTGTTTTTAATCGACATTAAATCTAAAAAGTATATAGTTGTACATATTTACTACTATCAAGTAATATTGTCTCTACCTAAAACTCCCGTTATTTCACTTCACTTCACTTCACTTCACTTTCAGTGAGTCAGCACAGGTCGAGAAACTCTTTGGTACCTGATATGTCAGGTACCTTAAGAGGTCCGGACTTATGACCTTACACATCGGTAAGCGAAGAGGTCCCCCTAGAAGGGTTCAGTCTCTAGATTGGGTCCAGAGGGTGTAACGTCCGTCTAAGAAATGGTCAACTCGGTGTTCCCTTTAGGAAACTCTCGTTACCACGACGACGACGACGACGACAATTCAGCGAGACAGCACAGGCTGAGACACACTGGGGTGTCTTCCGTCGGGTCCTCCGAGGGGGTAGGGACCCTAAGAGGTCCGTTCTTGTGACCTCAGTCAACGGTAAAGGAAGAGGTTACGTACTTTCACTTTTCACTTTCACTTCAGCGAGTCAGCACAGGCTGAGAATCGCTGGAGTACCTGACGTCAGGTGGTCCGAGGAGGCAGGTACCCTAAAAGGTCCGTTCTCATGACCTCACCCCACGGTAACGGAACCTTTAGTCATGTTTTCCTATTTTTAGTGTAAAACATACTAGAGTGTATATATTAGATTTTTTAGTATTTATGTCTCTTGTCTAACCACTAACAGTCTCCGTTCCCTAGTCCTGACTCTTTTTACTCACTTCGACTATTTTTTCATATTTTAAAGTCAATGTTCTAATTATTCACGACCCTTATACTCCATGTCGTACCAATGATTGATTGATATCTTTCGCTTTCTTTCATTTCAGCGAATCAGTACAGGATGAGAATCGCTGGGGTACCTGTGGTCAGAGGAGACAGGTACCCTAAAAGATCCGTTCTCATGACCTAACCCAACGGTAAAGGAAGAGGTCCCTTAGAAGGGTTGGGTCCCTGGCTTGGGTCAAGAGGGCGTAACGTCCGTCTGTCAAATTGGAGACTCGGTGGTCCCTTCAAGATTGACATGATATGAATATAAACTTTCGACAATTCTATCATCTAGATCTTTCAAGAGTAATGTTCTTTTTTTTAACATTGTTACACTCCACTACCTATAAATTTGAATAACACCATTTTTAAAATATTATATACGTATACAGTTTAGTAATACAATGTGTAGAATTTGATTATGTTACGGTATGTAGGTAATACAGTGTTATTTTTACTCACTTACTTATTCACTGGACTACACACGAAAAGACACCCATTTTAATAGTAAATTTCAAATAAGAGTCTTAGTACATAACTCAGATAGGTTGTACCGACTATGGTTCTAATGAATTCATTATATACGAAGATTTTCTAAGGGAAGATTAGTATATTGTTAAGATCGCACTAGTTTTGGTCATGACAGAGACTTTACTTCTATTATCATTTCACATTGAAAATATCCAAAGAAAAAAGAAATGACTATTAATGATGAATAATTACTGAATAAATGACGGAAAACTTATTGCCAAAATTTGTAAAACTCATAGTAGTCTGAGAAAAAAAGAAAAGTTTTAAATAAAAAATCCCATTTTTGGGTGGGTGAGTGAAATATAACCTGATTGAAATATAATATAAGTTGATTGTAGTTAAGGATGTACTCTTTCAAGTGTGCAGTTATTATGTAATTTTATAGATACTATTTCATCAATATTTAATACTATTTTAATGTATAAAAATAGGATTGATTATTTAGTTAATTACCGACATAAAGAAAGAGGGTAGTGTTCTTTTACTGATATATATATATCAGATATATATATCAGTACAAATATACTTACTTTCGATAGATAGAAGGTTGGTAAGGATTTTAATGATATTCTCTCTTTATTCAACGACCTAATACTTTTGTTTTGTTTAATCGTGAATTTATATAGACAAATGTAAAAATTGTTTTCACTCTACTATTTCTATTTTCTATTGAAGACTTCATTATGAATTTAAAATACATCGTACTTTACTGTCATTTTTTCTTGTCTGCTCAAAATGACGGTACTCGGTGGTCCCTTCAGGTACGAACATTATAGGTAATAGTTTACTAAAATATTGAACGTCTGAAGTGTGTAATTTTAGACTCTCAATGTATTATAAAATTTAAAGATAAGTCACGTTCTATAAAGATAGAAAGTTTTTATTCACTTGTAATACGTTTGTCAATTTATAGTTATATACAATTGAAAAAGTTGATAACAATGACTTTGTTATAGTCTCGTATACATAATGAAGTTCGAACCTTATCAAAACATCTACAAGACACATAAACCTTTAGTGTAAAACACTACGTCGATTAAACTTTGTGGATATGGTCATAATCCTTGTCCATGACTATTTTCCTGAGGAACCGTTTTGTCAAGAGGACAATTTACCTCTTACATGACACGAACTATAGAAATTCATTAAACATTTCTTGTGTAATGAATCTATCGATATCTAAGATAATAAAGTACCAATTCTAATGGTAGGTAATATGTAAAGTAAATATATTAGGTAAATATCTATTTTTATGTGGTGAAAAGTTTTTATTTATTCTTAAATTTGTGTGATCTTAGTTATTTATATTAATTTTATTATCAGTAGACGTAAGTAAACAGAGGGTCGATAAACCACTTTAATGACTTCGTATGTCGGTTTGTCGATTATGACATAAAACAAAACAAATAATTTTATTACTTTCATACAATTACTGTTACATATTTTTATATATTATCTTTAATTACATGACACTTCATTTTAAAACAAACTTTTAGCTCTGTTCATGTTATTTCCGAATTCAGAAATTTACTTGTAACATATTACACGTAAATTGTTCATAATTTAGTAAAAATAACTTCACATAGACTTTTAACATGTGTTACTTTTTACTGTCGTTACACGAGTTTTCTCTGATTCACATCACATACCTAAATCTAATTAAAATTTGTCATGAGTTCAATAAAACATGTTAGGTGTCTTTTGTCCTCAATTTAGACGTAAAAAAAATGGGAGAAATCACAAATGTAGGTACATAGTAAATTAGAGTAAGATTATATCAATTAAGAATGTGAATTATTAAGGAGATGTTTTCAAGGGAAAACTAAGTTTATTTTTATTTGGGGTTCATAGAGTGTACGTCACATATATAGTATTTGTGATTCATCATATACGTGTATATCCCTTTAAACCGTCCTGGGATTATATTAATCTTAATTATATACTACAATGGTTATTCCTTCTAGTTTACGGTGATTAAAACTTTACGAAATTTATAATAAATTAAATATGTACTTAGTGTAAAGGTTTTTATGTTATAGTATATACATATCTGATGGTAAATTTTATGTAATATATTTAGAATTCACTTATTTCTTTTTATAAAATCAAATACTCATAATTACTAATTTACTGTAATAAATTGTTTCTGAAAGTTTGTTCCATTAACACTAAAATAAATAAATAAACATAAGTGTATGTAAACTAAATGTACCTCTTCTTGTATCATTAAGTTATGAAAGTACCTAATATAAGGTAAATTAAATTAAGTCGAATAATATAGATGATGACACCCTTTGCTAGGGAACCTTCTTTATCTCATTAGGAGTATTAGTTGTTTTCAGGTTTTACGTCATGAACCGACTCCAAAACGTTAACTGTTTTACTATATCCAAGTGAAGGTTCCGTTTGGTAAGTTGTGGTGTCATTAGGTTCAGATACGGGGTTGGCGACTTCTTTGACTGCGACTTACCAAGATACTTCTGGATGTTCTGTCGGAGCTTACTTCTGGTTTTTGTCTACAGAAAAAGTAGTATCCCCCTACCTTACGTTTCATCCCTCAATTCTCTATGGACCTCATTTTCCGTTCAAACCGGAACCTCATGTTTTACTTCCTCCCGTTTCCAATTGTATCAAAACGGTTCTCTTGTGTAACTAGTATCGTTTGTAGGAGTAGGTTGTTGTGTTCTCTTCTGAGATGTGTACCTGTAGTGGTCAACCAGTTATGACTTTAATAGGACTAATGTAAGAAACGTCGATTTCTACCTCTTCGAGATATATCAGTCGTTTTTGTTCTGGCCCTCGACTGTCACCGAGTCTAGTACTTGAGGAATAACAGTTTAAGTCTGAATTTAACTTCTTTCATCCCTTTTGGTGAAATTCATACTGGATTTAGTTTAGGGAATACTAATATGTCACCTCCACTGTTTATCTAAGTTCCCTACTCTAGACCATCTCTCTCACGGACTTCTTGATACCTACCTCTAAGTATTGTAATATATCCTCCGTCACTGGTTTTAGTAAGGTTTCTTTTTCTTTATGTTCTTCCGTTTCGTCAACAGACTCCTCTGAAATGTTTATAGACTCCTTTCTTCTGTTCACTTTCCGTTCCCTCTTTCCCTTTCTATATGGATTGACTTTGACCTCTCAAAGTCTCTCATCACTCCTCTCTATTCTTCCGGAAGAATTTATTTGTCACTTTTTTTTTTATCCCCTTTTGATATCTTTCCCTTTCTGATCTTTAGATAAGTTATTTTAACCTCTATGGTTCCCTCTTTAAGTACGTTCATATCCGTGGTATTTCCTGTTTTTACCCTTCCTGGATTGTCTTCTTCTTTTCTAATTCTTGTCTATGTGCCTTCTTGATATGTTTTTCCAGAATTACTGGGTCCATTGGTACTATCACACCGGTAAGTGGATCTGGGTGTGTAGGACCTCTCTCTTCAGTTGACCCGGAGTCCTTCGTAACGATCTTTCTTTCGATCATTTCCACAACCTTAAGGTCGTCTCGATAAAGTTTAGGATTTTCTACTACAACACTTTCACGACGTGAGTTATACGGTCGTTTTGACCTTCTCAGTCGTCACCAGTGTCCTGACCTTTTCCAGTCAAAAGTAAAGTTAAGGTTTCTTTCCGTTACGGTTTTTCTACAAGTTGGATCCTATGTTGACACGAGTAAAGTGTACGATCATTCCAATATGAGTTATAGGAAATTCGATCCGAAGTCGTCATGTACTTGGTTCTTGAAGGTCCACAGGTTCGACCCAAATCTTTTCCGTCTCCTTGGTCTCAAGTTTAACAGTTGTAACCCACCTAGTACTTCTTTCGTTCCCTCAAGGTCTTTTTTGTAGATGAGACGAATTAACAGATACTATTTCGGAAACTAAATAACTCCGAGTGTTCTTTGACATCTTTTTAAAATTTCTCGACCCTTATGGTCTGATGCTTGGACATACTCCCAGTTCTTCGTGTCAATCTTGGTCTGTACCTTGTTACCTGACAAAGTTTTAACCCTTTCGTCATACTGTTCCGACAAATAACAGTCGGACAAATAAATTGAATATACAACTTATATAGTGTACTTTATAACCCGACCTACTTAGTGTTAGACCTTAGTTCTACTTGTTCGAGTCATACGTCTACTATGGTGAGTTTACCGTCTCTCACTTCTCATTGATTTCTTGGAGAACAACTCCCACTTTCTCTTCTCACTTTTTGGACCGAATTTTTAGTTGTAAGTTTTTTGATTCTAGTGCCGTAGGTCAAGATAGTGAAGTACCGTTTGTCTTCCCCTTTTTCACAGTTTAAAGTAAAAGAACCCGAGGTGGTAGCTACACCTGACGCTGACGACGGTGTTTTACGTTACTGTGAACGACAAACCTTCCTTTAGACACTGTTTAGATCTGTCACATAACCTTTCGTCTGTGTAGTGAAACGACTGTTTATAGGTAGATCAGTTTCGATACCGAAAAGGTTATCAGTACGTTCCTACACTCTCAACCTGTTATTTCTTCCGACTCGGAACTTTTTGACTACGAAAACCTAACACCACGACCTCTTCTGAGTTCAAGGAACCTGACGTTCTTATAGTTTTATCAGTCAGGATTTCCTTTAGTTGGGACTTATGAGTAACCTTCCTGACTATGACTTCAAGGTTAGGAAACCGGTGGATTACGTTTCTCGACTGAGTAATCTTTTATGGGACTACGACCTTTTCTAACTTCCGGTTTCCTCTTTTAACACCGTCTCCTACATTACGAATCTATCGTAGTGGTTGAGTTACCTGTACTTAAACTCGTTTGAGACCCTCTATCACTTCCTATCCCTTCACATAGTACGACGTCAGGTACCCCTACTTTTCTCAACCTATACTAATCGTTGACTTGTTGTTGAACCATCGAGATAAAAATCAAAAAAATCCTTGACGGTATGATAAGAAGTATCACCGACATAGTGAACTGTAAAGGTAGTCAACATATCCTCTCAACGGAAGAGAGGTGAGGGAAAGGTCGTAAATAACAAACACCTAAACAACCATTATCCGTAAAACGGACCATACTCCACCATAGAGTAACAAAATTAAACGTAAAGAGATTGTTAATCGTTACACCGTGTAGAAAACTATACGGAGAAAAGGTAGACATACAAAAGAAACCTCCTTATAGATAAATCCAGAAGATGGGTAAACACCTAACTCAACAAACAAAAATACGACCATTCGTAATACTTGACAAACATTTTAAACTCTCTGATTAAGGAACAACCAGTGTAGTAAACGTTTATAAAAGAGGGTTAGACACCAAACAGAAGAGTAAAACAAATATTAAAGAAAACAACATGTTTTGGAAAATTCACCCAGGGAAAGTAAATAAAACGAAAATAAAGATAATAAGAACCTCTACCTAGTTTTTATACTTATTTATATAAAGTTTTCTTCAGTAAGTATACCGGTTTTCCTTAGGTGGTCGAAATTATTAGTCCCTTTACGACTAACTATCGTTTCACTGTTTATCGGACACCTTTTTTTTTTAACGTTTATCTTGACGGAATACTGGGTCGTTAGGGTGACGACCCGTATGTGTGGTTCCTTTGGTCTTAACTTTCTCTGTGTACGTGGGGTTACAAGTAACGTCGTGACAAATATTATCGGTCCTGTACCTTTGTTGGATCTACAGGTAGTCGTCTACTTACCTATTCTTTCGACACCATGTATATGTGTTACCTCATAATGAGTCGGTAATTTTTCTTATGTAAACTTAGTCAAGACTACTCTACCTACTTTGACCTCGACTAATATGTCTCACTTCATTCGGTCTTTCTTTTTATGGTTATGTCCTATGATTGTGTATATATACTTTAAATCTTTCTACCATTACTACTGAAACATACGTCCTGTCGTTTTTTCTGTCTACACATATCGCCTGAAAACCTGAGTCTCCCTCTCCCTCTCCCACCCGACTAAACCCCCTTACCGTAACTTTGTACATATGATAGTACATTCTTAGCTTAGCGGTCAGATACAGGCTACGTCCTATGTCCTACGAACCCCGACCACGTGCCCCTACTGGGTCTCTCTACAATACCCCTCCCTCCACCCTCCCCCCAAGTACAAACACTTGCGTACATGTGGAAACCACCTAAGTACAGTTACATACCGTTTTGGATTGTCATAACATTTCATCTTATGTCATTTTTATTTTTAATTTTTTTTTTTCTTTTATCGATGATTTTTCATCTGTTCTTTATTGTTCACGATCACTCCCAAAACTCTTTTCCCTTATGAACAAATGACAACGACCCTTACGTTAAATCACATCATTGATACTTTTTGTCATATCTTAAAGGTGTTTTTACTATTTTTATCTTGATAGTATACTAGGTTGTTCAGANTTTTTTTTCTTTTATCGATGATTTTTCATCTGTTCTTCATTGTTCACGATCACTCCCAAAACTCTTTTCCCTTATGAACAAATGACAACGACCCTTACGTTAAATCACATCATTGATACTTTTTGTCATATCTTAAAGGTGTTTTTACTATTTTTATCTTGATAGTATACTAGGTTGTTCAGATGAGGATCCATAAATAGGTTTCTTTTGTTTTTGAAATGACCTTTTCTGTGTACGTAGGGATACAATTAGAGTCGTAATAAATGATATCAGTTCTATGCCTTTTTGGATTCACAGTTAGAGACCTCCTTCCCTATTTCTTTAACGATATATATATATATATGTGTGTATATATATATATATATATATATATATGTGTATATATATATATATATCTGTATATATATATTACTTGATCTGTATTTTTTATTTTAGAACTATAAACACTGTTACCTGGAGTTCCCGTAATACGATTCTATTTGTGTAGTCTGTCTCTTAGAAAGAATATTCACATTAGATTTTTTTTTTTTAGTTTTGTTTGTTTTTTGTTCTTAGTCTTTAAGTATCGTTGTCTCTTGTCTAACCACTAACCGTCTCCACTATTACTGCTCATTTTTTAAGTTTCTTCCCACGGTTTTTCTTTTTACTACTATGCTAAATGTGTTGTGAGTTTCCTATTATACTCCGGTAAAATCACTACTTTTATAAGACACATAACTGATGTAGTTACACTTATAGGACCAACACTACATCGTGTAAAACGTTATCAAACAGTGACCCTCTTTGAGCCATTCCCAAAGTTATCTAAGAGAGATATAATAAAGAAAGTTGACATACATTAAGATATTAATGGAGTCTTCTTTAAGTCCATTTTTTCTGTGATTATTCTTTTGTACCTTCGACAAGGTGTCTGATAAATGTCCTTTACATGCATATTTGAGTATTTTTGTTTTTTTAATCTGTAAATTGTAGACCAAGTACGAAATTCACCATTTGAGTAGATATTAGAAAAAGTGGTTAGAATTTAATCAAGTACTTAAGTGCAACTTGCATCTTTCCTTCTGATATTTTTGTTCAACTTTGAAACTTATGTAAAGTGTCTATTAAAAAACTTTTTATATCAGGAATTATAATAAAAGTTTGATTCTTAATCGGTCATGGTAAAGTAGTCAGATAAAAGTAGTCAGATTGAACTACTCAAAAGTAGTACACAAGTGTACTCAATTTGACTAGTATAAAACTTCAACAATTCTCCATCGTCTAATTGTTAATTGGAATAACTTTTCCCACAATCCTCCTACTTCCTACTTGACAATAAAATAATTCACTGATATTTTATATATGATGAAACCCTCGGGTGATTTATGGTACTTATATTCTTCTTCTTTTCTTTCATTGTCTTATCTTTTGTTTTGGACAATAATTTTATATTTAATACTTACCTGTCTTTTATATAAGGAGGAAACACTTTAGTTAGTTGTCACTGTTTTATTGGATGATTAAAGAAATTTAATGTTAATCATTGATGATAAATTAATAAATTTAAGAAAGTAAGATTTGAACGAAAGTAGGAATCGTTTTATTACGATACTAAAAGTTTCGTGAACTATTTGTACTTATAATAATTTTACTAATTACAGTGTACTTGTAAAGCCTTATATTTCTGTTCACTTTTAATATCTAATAAAACACACATAATCGGTTAGTAAAAAGTATAGATAAGAAGAAATGACAATAAATGATGGTAGTACATTTCCGGGATATAATTTTATTAAAACGAATATTATAAGGTTTTATGTCAAAGACATTTCTAGAAATTAGGTCAGGGGTGGATACTCCCCCACTCATATCTATGGTTATCTCACTTGTCCTGATGTCGGTCCTACGAGGAACCAACCTAAAATGGGTAATTGTCCTTCAACAGACAGGGAAGGAGAAGAAAGACAGTACCAACTTTCGAAACTTCTAAAACAATCCCCAGTCCCTAACGTGACTTTTCTGGGTCTTAAAGATAAAAGATTATTCTGAGAACTCTCAGGGAAGCTGACGTTCCTCTAGGTTGGTCAGGTAAGACTTCCTCTAGTTGGGACCCTAAAGAAACCTCCCTTAGTACGACTTCGACTTTGAGGTCATGAAACCGGTGGAGTACGTTTCTTAACTGAGTAATCTTTTCTGAGACTACGACCCTCCCTAACCCCCGTCCTCCTCTTCCCCTACTGGGTCCTACTCTACCGACCTACCGTAGTGACTGAGCTACCTGCGCTCAGACTCACTTGAGACCCTCAACCACTACCTGTCCCTCCGGACCGCACGACGTTAAAGACCCCAGCGTTTCTCAGTCTGTGCTGACTCGCTGATTTGACTTGACTTGACTTATATGATTTGGTAATAAACCAGAGGATTTCCCTGTTTTATTTGTTACTTCTACATCTACCAAGTGGAAGGAGAACGATCAAAAAACTATGGAAAGTCCCTGTGACCTTTAAACCTCTGAACTGGGTTCTCTGTTTCTCCTTTTTCCTCCGTTTTTCCCCGAGGGGAGAACGTATGTGTACCATGGGGATAAAACCATTTGTTTGGGTCTAAAAGAAACGTAGTTAAAAGGTTAAAAGGACATGGAGATAAGTCCAACTAAACCTATAAACAAGAAGGGTCGTCTCAGCATTGTATCACTACGTCTCCTCCGTTGGGGTCGTCGTCGGGAAGATACTGAACAAGTATCAAGATAATAATCTAGATAGTAGGACTAAAGTTACAAAAAAAAAAAAGTTAGAGTCATACCGAAAGTCCCATTCCTGTTGTAGAGTGAACTCAGGGGTCCTGTTCTTGACCTATTTTTAAAGACATTCTTGAGTTATTCATAGGTGACCTATTTAGTTACTTATTTACTCAAGAAGAACTACAAGTTATTATTTCATCGAGATGACTGGTTCCTCGAGATATCTCTTCTAGTAACGAGGTTTCCTTTTGTATGTCATATTTTTAGATTAACTTAATTCGTAAAGCACCTCTGATCTATATAATTTTTCGAAATTTTGTGACAAGATTTAACAAAGAATTACATCATTCCACAGATTTTCGATGGGATGATACGACATCAAAAGTTGTACTAGAGTTCGTCCAATCAAATTAATTTAGTATTTTACAAAGTTGTAAAGATTAAACTAATATGGTTTTTGTATGAGTGTCATTCTTGAAAGTCTAATCGACTAGTCTTAAGAGACCAAGAAGTGAGGTCTCTCTTTTGTGTGTGTCGAACACCTTTTGATGAGACTAAAAAATTTCCCATAAAAAGGTTTTAATTTTTCTTGGTTTGTAATACTCTGTATTAAAAGTCACTCCAGTTAAATGAAACGTATTTAAAATAAACATACCAAGGGGTTTGACACTTAAATTGAATGACTTTTACTGTCATTTTTAAATTACACATAAATGTCCACCCACTCGAACGACCACCCTTCCCACAGAGTAGGTATGATATATGAAATATTCCTATGTCCTTTTGAGTCGTCACTTTATCTAAACAGAAAACCGAGTCGTAAATCAATGTCTTTCCCTTTCTCTCTCCTTTCTTTCTCAGAATAAACCCATTATTCTTTTTTATTTCTAAATGGTAAGTAGTCTTTTTACTCACGATATCCTTCTCCTGTAACTGGGTGTAAGGTAATCTGATTTTGTTCTGAGATGTTACGTTGTATAACTTGTCTCTATTTTCTACTACGAAATTTTTAGTTTGATTGTAATAATATATTTGTTAGAATAACTTGAGTGTGAAAAAAAGAATCTTCCTGTTTGTGTCAAAATTTATACTAAAAGAAAAAATTATATTTAAATAAATAAAATTAACCTCCAATTAATGAAATGTGATAACATAACAAAACGGTATGTAGTTGTACTTAGACGGTGTCCATATGTGTACAAGGGGTAGGATTTGAGGGGAGAGATGAGGGAGGGAGGGGTTAATACCCCTCCCCTTCCTCCGACCCTCTTCTCCCCTACATACATGTTAATACCGACTAAACGTAATAACATTCCGTCTTTGGTTGTATCGTAACATTGAAAAATTTAACTTGATTTTCATTAACGGTCACTTTTATATTAATTTTTTACTTTAATATATGTTTTCGGTTAAAACATATGAACAATCTGTAAACTTGAAATGAATTTTTACATGTGTACGAGTGTATCAAACAGGTACGAGATTTAAGAGACATTGTGTATGGAACTTTGACGAAAAACCATATAAAACTAGACTGATATAAAAAGAGTCTCTTCTGTATGTGAGTGAAGTCAAGTGAAGTCAGTGAGTCAACACAGGTTGAGAAACGCTGGGGTACTTATTGTCGTACGGTCCGGAGGGACAGGTAGTGGTAGAGGGTCTCAAGTGAGTCTGAGTGCAGGTAGCTCAGCCACTACGGTAGGTCGGTAGAGTAGGTGACAGTAGGGGAAGAGGAGGACGGGGGTTAGGGAGGGTCGTAGTCACAGAAAAGGTTCCTCAGTTGTGAAGAGTACTCCATCGGTTTCATGACCTCAAAGTCGAAATCGTAGTAAGGAAAGTTTCTTGTGGGTCCCGGCTAGACAACCAATGATGCTCACTTTACTGTGTCTTGTATGTTCTGTATGTTTTCTGTCTGTCCTGTGGTGAGACCGGTCTCCTTGTTGACCCGTTTGATTAACGGCAAATAATAATATTTCGGTAGGAATCCGTCTTAAGGTCTAACATTCTTATTCGGAAAAATCATGTCACGTCCACGTATGTACAATAGCATATCGTTTCCCCTCACTTTAGAGACAGATGACTTCTCAGACGGGTTTCGGGAGTAGAGGAAGAATAGAGTTCTTCCCTTACGAGGGAGTAAACGTTCCCTGGTAATTTGAGTTCCGACACAGTTCTGAGAAACCGTCTTGCGGAGCATACGTTCCTGCGAGTCGGACTCGTCTCTCTGGGCAAACGTCCGTGTAGAGACGATGGGATAATTGGGAAGTGCTAGAGGAAATTTTACCTGACCAACCTAGAGGAACGTCAGGTTCCCCGAGAGTTCTCAGAAGAGTTTGAGGTGTCAAGTTTTCGTAGTTAAGAAACCGCGAATCGAAAGAAGTGTCAGGTTGAGAGTGTAGGTATGTACTGGTGACCTTTTTGGTATCGGAACTGATCTACCTGAAAACAACCGTTTCATTACAGAGACGAAAAGTTATACGATAGATCCAACCAGTATTGAAAGGAAGGTTCCTCATTCGTAGAAAATTAAAGTACCGACGTCAGTGGTAGACGTCACTAAAACCTCAGATTTTTTTATTTCAGACTGTGACAAAGGTGACAAGGGGGTAGATAAAGGGTACTTCACTACCCTGGTCTACGGTACTAGAAGCAAAAGACTTACAACTCGAAATTCGGTTGAAAAAGTGAGAGAAGAAAGTGAAAGTAGTTCTCCGAAAAATCAAGGAGAAGTGAAAGACGGTATTCCCACCATAGTAGACGTATAGACTCCAATTACTATAAAGAGGACCGTTAGAACTAAGGTCGAATACGAAGAAGGTCGGGTCGTAAAGAGTACTACATGAGACGTATATTCAATTTATTCGTGCCACTGTCATATGTCGGAACTGTATGAGGAAAAGGATAAACCTTGGTCAGACAGCAAGGTACAGGTCAAGATTGACAACAAAGGACTGGACGTATCCAAAGAGTTCTCTGTATGTAATCCATTGGTAATAGTATGCAGACCGAAGGGACCATCGAGTCACCATTTCATAGACGGACGGTTACGTCCTCTGTGTTCCATCCCTTCTAGGGAACCTCTTCCTTTACCGTTGGATGAGGTCATAAGAACGGACTCTTTAGGGTACCTGTCTCCTCAGACCGTCCAATGTCAGATACCCCAACATTTTCAGTCTGTCCTGAATCACTGATTTGTTGTCAGGATATAAATCTTTACTTCGGTTCCTCTTTGAACACCCCGGAAGGGGTTCTTGTCTGGGGTAGGGATGGGTTCTTTTTGTGGTCTTGTCAGTACCTGGAGCGTCCAGGAAGTAGAATAGGTCAGAAACACTTTTTTGTGTTTAAGGACCTGTTCTCTCCCTTTTCCTTTCTTGGTAATTGACGAAGTAAAGTCAAGTTAGCGAGTCGACACAGGTTGAGAAACGCTGGGGTACTTAGTGTCGTGCGGTCCGAAGGGACAGGTAGTTCCTTTAGGTTGGTAATTGACGAATGTAATTTGTTTTTGAGGGATCACTACTAAACATAACGTGTAATTGAAAGTCTTCGGACCTGATCTGACGGTTACTATTTTGGATCATATCGTAAAATATTGGAGAATATTCAAGTCAAGTCAAGTGAGTGAGTCAGCATAGGTTGAGAAACGCTGGGGTACTTAACGTCATACGGTCCGGAGGGACAGGTGGTGGTTGAGGGCCTCAAGTAAGTTCGAGTGTAGGTAGCTCAGTCACTACGGTAGGTCGGTAGAGTAGGAGACAGTAGGGGAAGAGGAGGACGGGGGTTAGGGAGGGTCGATTGAGGTTAAACCATATCGTAAGAAACAGAGAACACTTTCACTGTTTCACTACTTGGGAAATGTAAAGTGACTTAACGCTTACTTGTATTGGCGGTTCAACGATGAAGACATTATAATTATTGATGGTGATCACGAAGAAATTGAATTGATAAGTGACCTTAGTGTTGTTTCTAATTTTTTTTTTTTTCTTTACGTCTAAAAGTTCGTGGGAGTATCCCGATCGTCTAGTCTTAGAACTCAAGATAGACGGGGACAGAGAGTTCACATCAGTCTTACCTTACAGAATTTGTCGATTCTTCCAGTCGTACATGCCTTTTTATTAGAATCCTGTTTCCACTATCAATCATTTACACAAAAGAACAATGTTTTTCTTCATTGTCTAATTTATTTTCGTTTTATTTTACGCATTAGGTACATGGTCTTTTATCAAAATTAATTAATTTACAATCTTCTAAACCTAGAACACATGTTTTACTCGGACCAATTTGAGTTTCGTCGAATTCTTAATCCTTACTCACTCTCTTAAACCGTATTTATATAACAGCTGTATGTCTCTCTAATCTCTGGGTTGACGTCGAAACTAGTTCAGTCTGAATTTTCACACCTTCACATTTGAGTTGTCCGACAACATATTATGTGCAATAAAACTATAGTTGTCAACTTAGGTTTTATACCTCCTGTTCGTATATATAAGGAGTTAGACGAAAACCTAATCCGTCCGAATAGAGGTTGTTGTGCGACGTAACTTTTCAGTTAACGGTGGACGGATAGGGTGTGGGACTTTATAGGTTGAAAAGTGGTGGTAATGTTAAAAGTCAGAAGTCACAAATTCAAAACAAAAGACTTTATTTTTTATCCTTCCATTCAGAAACCTCATATGTTTTTTGAGTCATTTATTTTCGAAAATTTCAACAATATTAATAATAACAGTAATAATACCACTTGGAGGTTATAATCAAAAACGTAAATTTTACACATTTCCCTAATGAAAGAACGACCGTAATTGTGTTTACGATACGGAAGAGTATGCATTAATTAATTTTGACCAAAGACCATATATCTAATGTACAAAATAAAGATAAAATTAAACGAGAACAAGAGGAGGATTTTCAGGGAATTGTCGATGATACCGCGGAGAGTTGAAAGTTGTCTAATAGTATCGTGAAAGGAAGAGTTTGCATTTCACTTTTACTACAATCGTTATATTTATATACAGAACAGAAAATAGATATTATAAAAGGACATCATAAGACTCGAAAATAAATAAATTCAAAAACAAAAGAGTTGGAGAATCTAGTTTGAAGGGAGTAAGTAATTTTTGCGGAATGCCTGAAGACCTGAGTCTCCCTCTCCCTCTCCCACCCTACTAAACCCTCTTACCGTAACTTTGTACATATGATAGTACATTCTTAGTTTAGTGGTCAGATACAGGTTACGTCCTATGTCGTACGAACCCCGACCACGTGCCCCTACTGGGTCTCCCTACAACACCCCTCCCTCCATCCTCCCCCCAAGTACAAACCCTAACGTACATGTGCACACCATCTAAGTACAGTTACATACCGTTTTGGTTATGTCATAACGTTTCATTTCATTTTTATTTTTAATTTTTTTTTGTGTGTTTTTTTGCGGAAAGGGTTATAATAGAAGGAAACGAAATAGAAGGAAATTTTTGGACAAAAGATTTACTGTTACTTCAAAACTACGATTCATGATTCAAGAAGACGGATCGTCGTTATGAAAAATAAATAAGTATAAAGAAGAAAACTCAACTTTGATCACAAGAAGATTAGGAATAATGGTGGAAATATACTAACGTAGTTAATCACTACTTGAATGGTGTACAAAAACAATTATTTACATAAAAGGTGAAACTCCTCTCGTTTGAAAGAATATTAATGTTTAGATCGACTTTACATTAACTTATGTTTCAAGTTAATACCTTCATATATGTCACTCTTATTCTATTACTTAATAAGTAGAAACACGGATATTTCGAATCGAATCTAGTATATTTTAACAAGTCACATATAGCACATCTTTACATTATCATGTATTCTCTACGTTCTGTGTCTATAGTAATGATTTTTATTAATTTTTATTTGGTATACGTGTTTTTTCTTTTTTAGAGGGAATAAGAAAGTAGGTCATGTTTCCTAGTCACTCCAATACAGTGAAAAAGTGTGGTATTTTAGTCTCTTCCCACCTCCTATTGACACAGTAAAGTGTAGTGGTTCATAGTCACATAAATTGACATTTGTCTACTCACCTTCTATATAGGAGAGAAATAGTTTATAATTAAAAAATAACTTGTTCTATTTTATATATTATATATCGAAAAATAAAGTTTTAACGAGACATGTATATATAGTCATTAATTATAATGAGGTTTTTTAATCTATGTGTCGGTGTAATTAACTAGAGCTTTTTTAGTCTTATTCAGACTGGGGTTAGGAGGTATGTTAAAAAGATTGTTGTTTAATTAGACGATAAACGTCCCGAGGAACCTATAAGGGTAGGAGACCAATCATATTTCCAGAAGTGTCACCTCAATCTCTTTCGAGGAAACTATAAAGTAGGTCTCATCTATGACTTCAAGACCACGAAAATACAATTCTTAATAGTATCTCCTCGGTTCGTAGGGAAACTTTTCTTATCGTAATTATGTACCTCATGTTTGAAAGTCTCCTATGACGTTTCAGTAAAGAATGGAGAAGACTTATTAATTTCCTTCAATTCGTGTGTCTATTGAGTCCACCATTTCTTAGACGGAGGTTACGTCCACTGGGACTAAGTTAGATACCCAGTCCTTCTAGGAGACCTCTTCCTTTACTCTTAGGCGAAGTCATAAGAACGGACCTCTTAGGGTACCTGTCTCCTCGGACCGCCACATGTCAGGTACACCAGCGTCTCAGTCTGTGCTGATTCACTGATTGTGTGATTCGTGTGACTTGTCTTGGTTGACAGAGGAAGGAGTAAATTCCCTTTAAAAGAGAAGAAAGATTGTATACACATAACTTTTAAGTCGGGGGTAGAAGGATAAGGTGTAGGTGTTTATAGGCTGAAAAGGGATGGGAATCTTGATAGAAGATTCTACGAATTCAAAAGACTTTGTTTTCTGTCCTTCCATTTAGAAACCTGATATTTTTTTCTGAGTTATTTATTTTGTAAAATTTTCAACAATAACAATATTAATAACAACAATAATAACGATGTCGTTTGGAGGTTATAATCAAGGTCGAAAATTTAATACATCTCTGTAAGAACGGTCGTAATTTCACCGTCACCCAAACCGAAAGTACACTGAAATAGAAAAATCACCTTTATCATAGAAAGATAAATACTTAAAAAAAAATTGAGATTCTGATACTTGTTTAGTAAATTGGTTAAGATTTTTCCACCCCCCCCTTACATATTCATTTCAATCAAAACTTTTCACATTTATTTCGTTGAATCTCCCTACAGTCATTTAAAATCGAGGGAAGACGGATCAGAGTTACAGTTTACGAATTTAAAAACGAATGAATCATATTAATAACATTTTTTAGTTACTTTCTTTTACGAACACACAACAAACATTTTACATTTTATACCAAATTATATATAAGTATTTATCAAAAACTGACGAATCTTTCAACAAGTTCAAATACAAGTGGTATGGTATACTGACTTGTAGATTTTACTAGTATAAACACACTACTTGGTTCACTTACGAACACCCGGATACTTCTCTTCTACTAACATGACCTTGCGACATTAACTTTAGACTATCGAGACAACTAGAACAAAAACTTTTCAAAATTTTGACACGATGACACTTTCGTTTTGATCTTCGACGGCTCAGACATCAGGATTTTCCTTGTAGTGAATATAAAATAAGTCGACGAGCAATCCCCCTTAACTACGAATACTGTACTGAAAAATCACGAATATTAGAAACTCAGAAATACCCGTTGTTGTCTTTTGACTACTGCTGATTCTGCCCAATCGATTTCTATTCCTAATTTTTAAACGTCTAATTGATTAAAATATTTTGTCGAACATTTACGGATCCCTATTCGGAGACACGTGTACACATGTGTGTGTACATATAAGGGTTTGTTTTACCAGATATATAAATTAATGTATCTTCAACTTTCGTACAAGATTTCCATATATAAAGACAGAGTATTAAAATCGTTGGAATATAGTACGTTAACACAATAGTTAGAAAAAATTTTTATTAAAAATGAACGGATAGTGAACCCTTAAAATTTCGTCTAAATTTGTAAACTAATATATACGTATACTTCATTCACGTCGGACAAAGTTTGTGAATAAATTATAAAGTATCCAACCGTTCAATTGTTTTTATAGGTGAATTTTAATGAAGAAGTTCGCGTCTACGACACCTGTCGTAGGAGTCTCGAACGGCGTACGTGTCACTGCACTAGTAATGTTCGAGTCGACAGGTCATACACTTCATCTACTCGACGAGTCACCTGGGTCAGAATTGTGTATTTCTCGTGTCAAACTCTAAGTAGTCATTCAAGATCCACATTGAGACAATGTCGCTGGGAGACAATGAGATGTAATTTCTCTTATAGTTTATTTCAGGTGTACGTATAAATTTAACCTCTTCCTTTACCGTTGGGCGAGGTGACAAGAACGAACCTCTTAGAGTACCTGTCCACTCGGGACCGTCCGATGTCAGGTATCCCAACGTTTATCAGCCTGTACTGACTCCAATGAATCATAGGTGCGTACGTATAAATTTATGAATCCTACAATCAAATAGAAGTTTTAAGGACACTATTATCATGTTCATGAATCTAAAATATTTAAAGTCTTACTCCAAGATTTTCTTTTCATGGCAAAATAGAAAACTTCGTTATCTTAACACGTTGAAGACTACAATATACTGACCCCATTGTACAATCCATCATGAATTCCGGTCTCACCAACAAAAATTCTACGGTAGTCCAACCATATAAATATGTCTAAATTTTTCTTCCAACGAAGATGAGGTTCGTCATACGTGTATTATTACCGTTACATTATGTAGTTTTTCTTATCTGTCTATATTCCGTTTATTTCGAAAATTTGTCATCATACATACGTAAATTTAAAATAAGAATCACATTCATTTTATATAAAAATACTTTCAGATGTAAAGTCCCTATATTGTACAACTGAGATTGGTAAATAAACCTATATTTATACACCTATAAATAAAATGATAGTCACTTTTAGTTTCCCTCTACACTCACTCGTTTGAGTCTTTCGTTATAACGTTTTATTGACATATAACTTAACCAGTTTTTCAAACAAATCCAAAAACGTATGACAGAATACCTTTTTGGACTGGTTTGAAAGACCGGTTGGGTTGTGTATGTTACGACAACTACATAAAAGGTATGAAACCTAACTTACAGGTATATAAGATAACATCCCAAAGTTGTCGTTGCCGTAGAAAATGTCTTAGATCTAGTGTAGTTTGTCATATATATATATATACATATATATATATATAAATAAAAAAAAAGGACACTTTATGAGATCGATGGTTCTTAAACTAACGTATCTAAGGTGTTTTATAAGTTCAACGGAATTAAAAGGTGTAGTCAATCAATTATTTATAAAATTTCTTATAAAATGTAAACAATCAGAAGAGTCACATAATTATCTGACTAGTTATCTGATTTATATAAGATTATTATATTCTTCGTCATCTACATATCTGTAAACAATGTTGTGTTTAAAAGGTAGTATAAAACGATTTTATCTTTGAAGATGATTATTATGTTTAACAAGTGTAAAAATCTTTTTTATGTCTATTGGAGATGGGTTGTTAAAGTGACGATTTTTAATTCGGTGGTCATATAATCGTTTGGATGTAGTTGTATGTCCATTCTCTTACACACATATATGAACCAAATATGATACACAAAACCCCACCCCCAATTTTGGTTGTTTACAATAAATTTTCTTCTAACTAATAATTTTAAACAATGTAAGTATGTTGTTTAATGAGACCTTCACAATTTTTATTATTTCGTTATGTTTAAACTACGTCCGAACCCTTTTTGTAATATTTTTATTATAGTCACCGATTTTGATAAAAAGACCTACCCGTTCGTTCTTTTATGAAAGTTATTATATAAACCCCTCTACACAATCACTCCAATTTTTCAACACTCATTGTAAGTAAAAATAAAGTATGGAATTTCAAAACTAACTAATGAGAATGGAAAACGTAAGTAGTTTAAATACGGTCAAAAATAATAAGTCTCATTAATAGTTCTTGTTATCCAGTAAAATTATAAAAACATAATAATAAATAAAAATTTTACTTATCGGAATAATCGTTAAAGTTATATTCTATGGTCAGGTCTCGTGTTAAAATAAAAAAAATTTTAGTGATTTTTACTCAAACGGAGAATGCCTTAGACTAAGTCGAGATCTTCAAATTTTTACACTTAGATAAAGAAGTAGATAACTATAAGTTTATTAAATACCTTTTTTAAGTGAACGAATTTAAACTCGTGATAACAGATCCCTTTTTACTATACTTTTAACTTTTTCAGTGAATATACATCTTAATATTACTGAAATGTCTAATATTATTATTTTTATTGGTAAAAACGGGTTTCACAACTAATAGTAAAGTACTTAAAGTGGTAGACGTGTTCGTAATATATTAAGACTTAAGTCTGTAAACGAAATGATTAATTGATGTAAAATGGTAAATTTTTTCTTTAACTCCGGTGAAAACGTTGACCATTATATATAAATGTATTAAAACGTTTTAAGTTGAAAAACACATTAACCTAAAAATGACGAAAGTTATAAAGATTTCCAGTGTGGGACAATGTCAAAAGGACAAGGTCAAAACCTTACAACAAAAAGTCAGTGAATCAACTCAGACTGAGGAACGTCGGGGTACCTGACGTCGTACGGACCGAAGGGACAGGAAGTGGTAGAGGGTCTCAAACGAATTTAAATATAGGTAACTCGGTCACTACGGTAGGTTGGTAAAGTGAGAGTCAACAGGGGAAGAGGATGAAAGTTAGAAATGGTCATAGTCCCAGATAAGACTACTCAATCGTTAAACGTAGTCCCCGGTTTGATAACCTCGAAGTCGAAACCGTAGTCAGGAAGACGTACTTATAAGTACTAACTAAAGGAAATCCTAACCGACCAAACTAGAGGAGCGTCAGGTTCCTGAGAGTTCACAGAAGAGGTCCTGGTGTCAAGTTGTCGTAGTCAAGAAGTTACGAGTCGGAAGAAAGCCGAAGTGACTATCGAGTCAATCATTCTTAGACAGACGTTAAGTCCTTTGGGGTTAAGCTAAAGACCTAGTCCCTCTAGGGGACCTCTTCCCTTTCCGATGGATGAGATCATAAGATCGGACCTCTTAAGGTATCTGACATTTCAAGTACCCCACCGTTTCTCAGTCTGTACTAATTCGTTGAAAGTAAAAGTGAGGAAATCGGCAGAAATATCAGGTTGAGAGAGTAGGTATGTACTGATAACTTTTTTGGTATCGAAACTGATCGACCTGGAACCAACCGTTTCTTTACGGAGACGAAAAATTATACAACAGATCTAAACGGTATCTCAAAGAAGATTCCTCATTCGTAGAAAATTAAAGTACCGACGTAAGTGGTAGACGTCACTAAAACCTCGGGGTCTTTTATTTCAGAGAGTGGCGAAGGTTACAAGGAGGTAGACAAACGGTACTTCACTACCCTGGTCTACGGTACTAGAAGTAAAAAACTTACAACAAAATTCGGTCAAAAAAGTGAGAGAAGAAAGTCAAAGTAGTTCTCCGAGAAATCAAGGAGAAGTGAAAGACGGTGTTCCCACCACAGTAGACGTATACAGTCCAATAACTATAAAGAGAGGTGTTAGAACTAAGGTCGAACACGAAGTAGGTCGGACCGTAAAGAGTACTACAGGAGACGTATATTCGATTTATTCGTTCCACTGTTATATGTCGGAACTGCATGAGGAAAGGTTTAAACCTTGGTCGGTAACCAAGTATAGACCAAGATTGACGACGAAAAACTGGACGTATGTCTAAAGAGTTCTCCGTCCATTCCACCCAATCATTAAGGTAGAGAAATTCTTAAAAGGTCAAACAAGACTAGGTGTGTCAGTTTCCGAAATCGTACCAGTTATTTTGTCTTCATCTACACAAAGACCTTGAGAAGGAGAACGAGACTAGGAACCCTATAACCGTTAAACCAGAGACCAAGGAGACGGAAAAGATTTAGGTCAAACTTTAAGACCTCCAGGAGTCAAGTGCATGACAACTTAGGTTGAACCTCTTAAAACTCGTAATGAAACGATCGTACACTTTACTCACGTTAACACGTCATCAAGTTTGGAAGAAACCGTGAAGGAAGGAAACCCTAACCTCACTTTTGACTAGAAAAGGTCAGGACACCAGTGACGATTCAAAGGTTTAAGAGACCGTATAACTCACGTCGTGAAAGTGTCGTAGTACAAAGTCGTAAACTTTCTCGAGTTGACCTTAAGGTAGTGGAGGTGATCGAAACAAAGAATCATTACGAAGGATTCCGATTGAACTGAAGGGTAAGGTCCATTAACTAGTGAGATAGTACAATAGGCCCAGTAATTCTAGAAAAAACATATCAAGACACATAAGAACGTTGGAGAAGAATCACAGAAGGTGAAGACAATCCAGGTATGGAAAAGACAGGAAATAATCCGGGTAGAAACGTACTTTAAAAGGGAACCATAGAGATGAAAGAACTTCTCTAGAGATCAGAAAGGGTAAGATAACGAAAAGAGAGAAAGAAACGTAACAAGTGAATCTTTTCAAAAGAATAGAGAGGAAACATAAGAAACCTTAAGATGTAAGTCTACCCAAATAGAAAGGAAAAGAGGAAACGGAAAGTGAAGGGGAGAAAAGAGTCGATAAACATTCCGGAGGAGTCTGTTGATAAACGGAAAAACGTAAAGAAAACGAACCCTTACCAAAACTAGTGGAACAGGATATGTCACAATACTTGGTGGGAGGAATCAAGAAGTCCATGAGATAGTCTAGATTAGGGAACTTAGAGAAACAGTGAAAGTCACATATTAGCATTCCCCAAACTAAATCCCTTCTATGGGACCTCCTCCCATACCGTTGGGTCATAAAAACGAATCTCTTAGGGTACCTGTCTCCTCAGACCACCCGATGTCAGACACCCCAGAGTTTCTCAACCTGTACTGACTTCACTGAATCGTCCCTGTACATAATTATAATAATTATACAATGGATATGGTGTGAATGTCGCCGAGACAGTATTTCATACTAACTGTAAACTACTTAAAGTCGAAAACACCCCAGAAGACTTTTGACATATTGAATATTAATAAAACATACATCTTTTCACGGTCGATATACCTTAATTTTAAAATATTTAAGTAACTTTGTCCAACCCTTATGTTTAACACTTGATTTACACCTTCATCACACTAATTGAATCGTCTTTGGTTCCTGGTCTTTCGATAAATTTTATGATTTCTGTTGGTTCCGGTTCCCTCCCTTTAAATACGGATCTCTAGAAGCTTCTGAGTGTGTACAGTCAATCTAGATCTCAAACTTCATTTATATAGTTATGTTGACACTTTACTTCTGATGTTGGAATTCATTTCAGTCCTTTGAATTCCTAGTAGTTTAGTCGTTTTATAACCTAAAAGTTATCACCTGATTATCCAACCTACATGTGTCTACACGACTCCTACCTTTTATTCTGATTTATATCTCTCCCTTTTGTGACTTTCCTACTTTCCTACATTTGTCTCTAATATACTCTATGTATAATCAATTCCTTAGTCAATAGACAAACGAGACTGGTTCTTGTGTACTAAAAGTACAGGTATGCAAGACTTCTCTTCCCTTTAGATCTTCTTATATAAGATTAAGTCTGACCATGAACCGTTCGTCCACAGTGACGTACAAGAGTTGGAGGTCAATTTTACGAATAATTTACAATTTTTATTACTTGAGAGTATTGGGACTTTTTCACTCTCCTTATCCCTTATTTACTAGTTTCAGTTATACTATAATAGGAATTTCCTTTTCGTCTTCATGTACCCTGAAGGGACCTGAAGGTGGACAGTCACATCCCCTGTGTCCAAACTGGGGACCAGGCCCTTCTAGGGTGTACGGTACCTCGTTGATTCGGACCCGTGGTTTTGATCTCAGGTACGTGACATTGTTTTTTAAGACATACCACGTTGATTCTGAGTTCCGTCGGTTTATTTGCTTATGAAACTTTTTTTTTTTCTTTTCGTCTTGATCAACTGATTATTTTAAAAGGACTCTCAAATAAATTATTTGTATTTATCTTTCCTCTTTCTAGAAAGTCTGAAGAGAACGTAAACGATTTACTATGTATTTGGGTCACGAATATGGTTACAACTTAATATATATGTTCGTGGAGAGATAAAAAGTTCACGCCATAAACACGTTGTGAGGGGACGGTACATTAAAGGTATAAATATAGTCTATTTCTATAACCCAAAGTTTACGTCGAAATTTTCTACGTTTTTGTGTTTAATAGGGGTCCCACCCACGTTCTAGACTTATTTAGCCACGGGGTTGGTTTTGGTTTTGTTTATTTTTACATTCCTATCAATAAACGGTTTGCCTTGTGGGGTACAACACACAACAAGTCCCTACCCATTGTTAAAAGACCACGAAGGCGAGTCGAACACTATCAAAAACAGGATCTGGTAGTAAAGTTTCTACAAATATAGTTTTTCTTAGAACTTTCTATATCCCACAGAGGAGACCCTTTTCTTCTGTCTACACAAAGGACTGATCCCATTATTACAGAGGGAGACTCCGTATAAACGATGTTCTGAAGAATATTCTGTATCCCAAAAGATTTGAACCTCCAGGAGTCTACATTACACTTGTGTAAGGAGGACCTAAACGGGACAGTGACGGGATCCCTCCTCGTTACCTTTGGATGTGTTTGTAGTTCAGTTCCGACGGACATCACAACACTCATTATGTAATAAATCAGAGACTGGGTCCTCAAAGGACACAAAACGTTCATAGACATGTTTAAAACGTTCGATTGAACAATTGAACTTTCATCATTTGGGAGTCTGGGAAATTTCAAGATTTGTAGGTCTTTACACACTTCGTTCAGAGGAATATGAGGACGGGGAAACAGGTAGAAAGGTCCGAGGTATCCTAGAAATCCTTAGACTTCTTTACAAGGACTTCGTTTGTTCTCCCTCCGTATGGAAGTGTGTTTCTACGAACAAAGAGATGTTTAAATCTTCACCTTTATAGAATAAAAGATGAGACTTAACGAAAGTGATGTCTTCTCCCCTTTTACGTTCCAAAGACGTTACGGGTGGTGTAGAGGTTACTAACCCGGGTACGAACCCTATCCTGAAGGGTTCACCACGTCACCATTTCTTAGACGGACGGTTACGTCCTCTACGTCCTCTACGCCCAAGCTAAGGACCCAGTCCCTTCTCGGAGACTCATCCTTTGTCGTTAGGTGAGGTCATAAGATCAGGTCTGTTAGAGTTCTCCTTTCCTCAGTCCTCGTGATGTCAGATATCCCAGTGTTTCTCAGCCTGTGCTGGTTCGTTTGTACATCTACAAACCCTCGGTTCTCTCCCCTTGTGTTTATAAGGACAACTACCCTCCCTAAATGTATCTTCGTTAGGACCGACTCGACCGACAGTCGAAACGACAGGACGACCTACAAATCTATTGGAGAGTCCTTAGTCTCCGTAGGGACCCGTCCCGATCGTAAACTCGGAGAAAGACTCGAACTTGAATAACAGAAACCAAGTCCTATCATCATCTCGTTACATAGATCTCGTTTATGTCAGGAAGGAAGTCCCGAGAGGAAAACCTTAGACTTTTCTTCTCCTTGTCACATTACCTCACACCCCACAGGATTTCTCTTATTTAATATTCAAGTACTAGGTACTGAATAAAATATGAGACGACAAGTTAAAGTACGGTGAGAAGATATCTATTCTTCCAAGAAAAAGAAATTTTGAAATCATAAATCTCGTTAAAATCCAAGTGCCTTTTTGACTCCTTCCGTGTCTCTAAAGAGTATATGATTACATCGGCGAGGTTGTGTCGGAGAAACAATAATTGCAGGAGATAGTCTCACTACATCAACAGACACACTTCATAAAACACACCTTTACAAAAGTCGAAGAACCCTTTCATGGTTCTTCACGTTAAGGACCTAACATCCATTCTCATTTGACCTCGGCTAATATGTCTCACTTCATTCGGTCTTTCTTTTTGTGGTTATGTCATATGATTGTGTATATATACCTTAAATCTTTCTACCGTTACTGCTGGGACATACGTTCTGTCGTTTTTTCTGTGTCTACACATATTACCTGAAAACCTGAGTCTCCCTCTCCCTCTCCCACCCTACTACACCCTCTTACCGTAACATTGTCCATATGAGAGTACATTCTTAGCTTAGTGGTCAGATACAGGCTGCGTCCTATGTCCTACGAACCCCGACCACGTGCCACTACTGGGTCTCTCTACAATACCCCTCCCTCCACCCTCCCCCCAAGTTCAAACCCTTGCGTACATGTGGGTACCACCTAAGTACAGTTACATACCGTTTTGGTTATGTCATAACATTTCATTTTATTCCATTTTTATTTTTAATTTTTTCTTTTCTTTTCTTTTTCTAACTGACTTGACAATAGATTTCACCGACATGGGAAAACGTAAGGGTAACCGTTACTTACTCTCGAAGACAACGAGGTGTAGGAACGGTCGTAAACTACAACAGTCACAAGACCTAAAACGAGACCTAAAACGAGACGTGAGTATCCTCACGTCCGTATATAGCAACAAAAGTAAACTTAAAGGAACTACTATCTACTACACCTGGTAGAAAAGTATACGAATAAACGATAGAAAAAGACCCTTCCACAGAGAATTTCAGAAATCGGGTCAAAATTTATCCCACTAAACTAAAGAATATCAACTCTAAAGAAAAATGCAAAACCTATCGTCAGGAAATAGCGTATACAGAAACGTTGTTAAAAGACTATCAAACACCGATAAAAGTGTAATTACATATTCGTTGATGATCAGGTATAACTTTTGTTTCATCTTAAACAATTTCAATCATGTAATTTGCGTCGTTTGTGTTGTACGACAAATGTTATGTGAGATTGTATTAATTGTGTGGACGTGTGAATACAGAGAGTAAATTTGGTAGAAGAATCTCGATTTTTTGAATACTCTAAAATATTGTAAAACAAACATAAGATTTATGTAAATATTTAATTATATATTTTACTTAATTTACGAATATTTTTCTATTTTAGAATACCTTTTACATAACTTAAATTCTTGAGTAAAACAAAGTAGAAACCTTGAAACCAATCGTATAACTTCCTTCATAGTCATAAACAGTAGATAGATTACGATATCACCAATTTTGTAAAAAAACTTTACAATAAAAACAAATTCTATTACAAAATTATGAGAGTATTTATTACATTATATTAAAGACAACACCATAAAACCACTATCGTCGTAAGACATCCGTCTTTGATTTAAAAACTAATTTTTTACAAGCTCTAAAGGTTAAAAAGGTAGAGACTAAAATTACTCACCTAAACCTAAGTGTCGTGTTTTACTATCCATTAAGAATAATTATGGGAAAGAAACCTTTATTGTAATGTTTACGTCAGTTACGTATCAATTAATTTTCCATTTAAAATGAAGAGTATATTTCCATTGGAGTAAGAGGGGGGGGGAAGGTATCAAATAGAGGAGGACATAAGGTGACCAACAACTTACAATCGTAATAGAGGGTCCAGTTAATTTGGACTTTGAATCACCAGTAGCTTGAGTAATAAGAATTAGTAGGACTTGTTGATAAATTAGTTCTCAAGATAAATAAGATGGAAAGGTTATAGAGTATTTAGATTGAAAAATAAGGAGGGGAGGTGGGGGTCATAGTGACACAACAATTACGAATAGAAGGGAGTTTTTTCTCTTCTTTATTGGTTTATTGGAGGAGATTAGATCAGAGGAAGTCTTAGGTATACCATACTGAAAAGAGTCTTATTATGTTGTAATTGAAGGTTTACGTCATTTTTTATTTTCGGGAGATTTTAATGTTCGGTAATCTTAAGATACTTTTTGTCTTTTTATTTCTAAACACAAAAGTTTTTTTTTACGTGACCTTTAAATTTAAATTGTACATTTGTAGAACATCATGATATAAAACCGTTTAAAGGTTCATTCTGTGAATGTAAATATAATATCTACTTATAAACCTGTTAATAAAGTATAAGTAACATTCTCCACTAAGTAAATTAATAAAATGTTCATCTAATGTTCACCACGATTCCCCCATAATAGAAGGTATTTATAGATATGTACTCACGAAAGAATTCCACTTATTTTAAACAAATATGTCCTTGTGTTTTGGTTTAGTAAAATACGTTAGTAATATGTGTATTTTTTTGGGATTCGTTAAAAGGATACATAAAACTTAAACTATCTTACGTCTCTTATTAAAGTTTAGGTTCATGATATATAAATTATTTTAAAACTACTCTTACCTCCCCTCATTAAGAACTTTTGATAAGAAGTTTTAAACGATTTTTTAGAGTATGTTTACTCTTCTACAACTCTATTATAATCATAGGATTTTCATTATTTAGGAGGTTTCTAGTATTTCGACCTTCCCTTCTTTTAATTAAACACGATCAAAAATTTTAGTGATGACTTAAAGTCATTACAGTTTGAAACATAAGTAATTGTTCAGTAATATAAACTTTTACTGTACCTCTAATATAAGAGGAGTACAGTGTTTACAAGGGTATTATGTTTATTAATAACTTTATAATAACGATAAACGTTTAATTTATTTAATGAACATTGGTTTAGAAAAGTTTTGTTTTAATCTTTTTACAAACGACAAAAAATAAGGTCAAAAAAAAAAAAAAAGTTAACTCAATGTCAATTAAATGTTACGACACAAAGTCCCCGAAGGGACCACCGAGTCTACCATTTATTAAACGGACGTTACGACCTCTGGGTCCAAACTAGGGACCCAACCCCCATCTAGAGACCCTCTTTACCTCCCTATGGGTGAGATTATAAGAACGGATCTCTTAAAGTTCCTGTCTCCTTGGACCGTTCGATGTTAGGTACCCCACAGTTTTTTAACCTGTACTGACTCGTTGATTGTGGTAACACAAAGTTCACATATGTCGTTTCACTAAGTCGATATGTGTGTGTGTGTGTGTGTATGTGTGTAAGAAAAAGTGTAAGAAAAGGTAATATCCAATAATGTCCTTAGACTTATCTCAAAAAACACGATATATCATCCAGGGACAACGAACGTACACACGTACGATTCATCGAAATTACAGATTAAGAAACGTTGGGATTCCTGACTTCGGACGGTCCGAGGAGACGGGTACGCTAAGAGGTCCGTACTTATGACCTCACCTAACGCAACGGGAGGAGGTCTCCTAGGAGGACTGTGTCCCTAGTTTAGTAGGTGCAGACGGCCAGAAGACGTAACCATCTCACAACAAATGGTCATCGTGGTTGACCCTCCTGGGAAACAACGAATGTATAAAGTATATTTCATGACACACATATGCGATTAGGATTTGAGGATTAAATTCATTAGACCTGAAACCCTTTAACACGGTAAAAATTAATTTGTTAAATGTAATAGTTTTTGTAATTGTAATAAATTTAAGTGACTTGAACTTAGATACTTATATTTTCTTTATTGAGATTAATACGGAATTCATCAAAGTTACGTTATCATTTAATTATATTTCGCCGAAAGATACTTATTACATCTTATTTGTATGAGTAAACTTGTTTTTAAACAAGAAAAATGGGTATTGTCAAATCCCATTCGACCTTTCTACATAAATTTTATGTGACGAAAAAAAAGGAAAATAAACATTTAGTCCTCAACGACACAACGTTAAAGAGGGGTGTATTACGAGATTTAGAGTCGAACACCTCAAGTGAAAAGAGTAAATTTCCACACTTATATTGACGATATTTACTAAGTCGGTAGAGATCTGAGTGTTGTGTCGACAGACTTAAGGTGGATAGTACCATTCATGGACAGAAAAACTTAGTCGAAAATAATGACTGACACCACTGGAGTTGAACCATAACTAAACCGGTGGTAATCTACTTCTTGTGAAGATAATAGACGACAGAGTGGGTGATGATAGTCAAAAGTCATATAAAAGATATCATAGTCTCCGCTTATTAAAAGAAGAGATTTCTTAGTATTTTGAACTGTCTTTCTTAAAGTCTTGTGTTATCCCACTTTTTAAATAAGAAGCAAACATCCATGTAAAATTTTTATAACTCATAGATCTAACTACACGACAATACCGTCTTATTAATGACATAATGATATAACTTTATAAACAAAATATTTTCTATATATTGTTTCTTCTCTCCATGTACGTTAATAATTTTTATTAGAAGTGAGTATAAAATCGGAGTAGATTCACATAATATTTTATAGTGACCAATGATAATAATAATTAAATATGTGATACTTTTAGTGAAATAATAAAAAACCCCCCTATATGGCACACCGATCCCCTAGAATGAAGGGGATGGTCCTTAACTTGGGTCCACTGTGTCACCTTCACGACTCAGGATTAGTGAGAAGACGGTCTCCTAATAACTTTTAATGAAAAAACTACATGTGAATAAATATAAAATTACGTACGTACCAAAGATTATTGGTGTTGGTGTCAGTTAACTGTCTGTTAAGTTTGTTGTGTTTCTCAAGACATAAGACAAGGACGTAAAAACGGAAAAGATCTTACAGTTTATTTATCTTAGTATCCCCTACAGTGGAAAACTCAGACTTAAGAAAGTAAATCGTATAACGGAAACTCTTAAAAAGTACAACACCAATGTATTGTAACTCACTATATTGTGTCAAACAAATAGGCCAATGGAAAATTATCTGTAACTCTGACAAAGAACCAAAACCCCTTGATAGTTATTACGACGAAATTTTGTAAAAACAAATCCAAAAACATACTTGTACCAAGAGTAAAGAAATCGTATTTATGGATCTTATTTACGTTTAGAGTCCACTAAGTCATTCGTAAAAATTCAAATTTTCTTTGAAGGTATGGTATAAAGTCTTTTTGGTGTAATAAAACATGAATGTGGTAGTGACAGACTCACAAAGAAAACAAGAAGTAAGAACAAAAACATTTTTTAAAATCGATACGATTAGTCACATAGTACCATACTACAGAATAACACACAAATAATGGAACGTAAAAGAATTACTGATTTACTGATTATTGATACTCACCAAAAAAAAAAAACGAATAAATGTAGAGAAAGTAGAAGAAATCACTTCACAGACAAGTTTATAAAACGGGTAAAAAATGTCCTAACGGTCAAAAGAATAATAACAAAACTCTTAAGAAATATATAAGACCTGTGTTCAAGAAACAGACTATAACTAAAACGTTTATAAATAGGGATTAGACATCGAACGAAAAAATAGGAGAATCGTCATCGGAAGTGTCTCTCAAAAACTAAAACTACTTCAGAAATCAATGGCTGAGAAGAAAATATCAGACGTGAAACCTACAGTTTAGATACTTAGGAAACAGATCAACTGTCAATATATTTAAGTAGTTATCAACTTAACTACTTATTTTTTTCAACGTGTAGTATAATTATCATTGAGACCGTCATATGTCTCATAATAAATTGTTGAAATAATGAATACAAATATACAAAATGACCCGAAAATTTCCGTATTAAACGAGATTAAATTAATCGCAAACTTCTAATTGAGTTCAAGAAGATTTTAAGTGACTTGAATTATAATATGAACAAATTATACGATGGTTATCAACGAATAGAGATATCTTTTCAAAAGGTTTTACAAAGACCTTCCTCCTGTTATAAAAAATAACTCTATATAAATCGTATATTACAATATAATCAAAGTCCATACACACACACGATTCAGCACAGTCAGTGCAGGTTGAGAAGACGTTGGGGTACCTGATATTATCGAGTGGTCCAAGGAGATAAGTACCCTAAAAAGGTACTTTCTTATGACCTCACGCAACGGTACGGGAAAAGGTCCTTTGGAAGGGTTGGGTCCCTAGCTTGGAAGTAGAGAATACAGCGGACGTAGCCGTCCTCCCAAGAAATGGTGATCGTGGTGGACCCTTCGGGACCATATGTTGTATCACTAAGTTATAAATATACATAACGTTTTATTTCGTCATTCAAATCAATTATAGGTAACGGTATATATCGATGTCACAAAAAGGAGACCTACCCTTGAAAATTTTGGATGAGAGGATTATTTCAAAGTCTATGTGTTATGTCATAATAATTGTTATCAGTGGAACAACATATCATATAGGGATACTGAATAGATAAAATATCGACCTTCACACATTAAAACTTTGGTAGGTGTGGGTAAAGTGGGTGGGGAATGAGAGACAGAGACTGTTACTGGTTAGACAAGAGACACACATAGACTATTATAATATTAGTTTACTTAAATACTTTATGAGACGATATAAGTCTTGACGTGTCATGTCTATATGTCCTGTCTAGCAAGTTACGTTTTCCAAGGTAAATTTTGTCTGTCTTACCGACGCTAGGTTTTCAGATGTTCGTTATTTACGACCTCTCCCACACCTCTTTTCCCTTCTTGGGAGAATGTGACAACCACCCTTACGTTTGATCATATCGATGATACCTCTTGTCACACCTCTAAGGAATTTTTTAACGTTTATCTTGACGGAATACTGGGTCGTTAGGGTGACGACCCGTATGTGTGGTTCCTTTGGTCTTATCTTTCTCTGTGTACGTGGGGTTACAAGTAACGTCGCGACAAATATTATCGGTCCTGTACCTTTGTTTGATCTACAGGTAGTCGTCTACTTACCTATTCTTTCGATACCATGTATATGTGTTACCTCATAATGAGTCGGTAATTTTTAGTATGAAAACTTAGTCAAGATTACTCTACCTACTTTGACCTCGGCTAATATGTCTCACTTCATTCGGTCTTTCTTTTTGTGGTTATGTCATACGATAGTGTATATATACCTTAAATCTTTCTACCATTACTATTGGGACATTAACTCTGTCGTTTTCTCTGTGTCTACATATCTCACCTGAAAACCTGAGACACCCTGTCCCTCTCCCACCCTACTAAACCCTCTTACCGTAACTTTGTACATATGATAGTACATTCTTT